>OZ026613.1:61973010-62025510 GCA_964020975.1 Hermodice carunculata
ACAATAAGCATACACCTTCTACCACACCACGTACAAGATGGCTACTGCTGTATACCTTCACGCTGTTATCTAACCAGTTTTACATGCATAATAATGAATTTAATAACGTTTTTAATACTCACCACTTTAAACCTATTAAACATGACGGGTAATTTCAATTCAAGAGGGTGTGTTCAAGATTCATTTGATTATCATCAAACAAAATTTTAAAACATTTTACATCAGTGTTAATTGCGTTATAGGTGCATAGTTCAACATTTTCATCGTCTCCTGATAAGTACTTACAGTACGCGGGGAGCAGTAAATTGGCCTGTACTCATTTAGCAATGATTGAAAATAATGACATTTTAACCCAAATTAATGGTGTGGCATAAATTTGGAAAAAGAATGGTTTTCATATTACTGATTGGGGGAGGAAGGGGGTTACAAAATAAATTACCCTAACTACAAAGGAAATAAAGGTAAGAACACGCATTGCCATTTACATCAAATGTCGATTTTTAACACGGATTTGAAAAAAATATTTACTGATCAACTTATAAAATAAAGATAAGTATGCCTGCTAGGCAGGAAAGTGCCCTTCATAGTTTTGAATCCGCATTTTGTTTTCTCGGTTTGCTGGGTCCGCGTCAAGGTCATGATTTTTCTTTTAAAATATTCCAGATATTCGCCACTTTGCAAAGCTATGACTCGTCCAAAATGAAATTTGTACAAACTATGGAAGGCGCTTCCCGTGAAGGTTGGTCTTCTTACGGTTAAGACCAATAGGGAAAAATCGTTTTGGGAGTATCAAAAACATATTGAAAATCAGGGGTGGACAAAGATGACAGCGACATATAAAATGTTAGGTATGTTTCAAGAATAAAATAAACCGAAAGCCTACTAAACACCAAATTAAAATCTGGCACACACCGAGAGCCCATGATAATGCTCTGCCATTGCATACAGCAGTAAAAACGCATGACACGCAGGTTAATGATGGGACAGCATACGTGGCTCACCAATGCGTTCGTCATTCAGTGGCCACCAACATCCTGATCCTGTGACTTGTGCAGATCGTAATATTTCTTACATAATTACCCATCCCAATGAAAAATATGCCTTTTTATACTGTTCTGTAGCACTTTAATAATTGGTCACTTATAATCTTAAACACATCTGACATCCAAAACACCTTCTGTAAAATATGTGCAGCTAAGTTTCAATCTTTGTCTTTTATCAAAATGTCCTCTGCTAATATATATAGGTGACTGGTGTCGAAGTTTGCTGGTTCAAGACCCGGTCGTTCCGTGGTCACAAAACATTATAAATATATACATTGTAGCTCGTTGATTCGTTGATTTTTAAATTATATATAGATGGAATAAATCATAATCAGTTATTAAAGCCAGGCAAAGGGCTGTGCAAGTTATGATCCCCACGCCGTTGTGTGATGGTCCTTTACTTCAAACCAGAATTTAGCAACACAGTCACAAAACGAATTGTCTTGATCTATGTTATTTTATTTACATTTTTATCCCATTTATGATAGGGGCACACATTGCCGGGACATTAAAATGGTGCATCCGACTGAATAATATATATATACAAAATACAAAAACAAAAACAAAGGAGAGAGAGAGAGAGAGAGAGAGAGAGAGAGAGAGAGAGAGAGAGAGAGAGAGAGAGAAAGACTTTTCTTCTTTAGTAATTAGGGAGGAGGTTTTAAATATTCAATATGGAACATACCATTGAAATTGGCGAGCTGCTGTTCTATGTGAGCAAGAAGTTTATATCCGTATATCTTACAAGCAAAGAAAACTGAAAAAATGTCGCCTTCTCTGAAGCACAAAGACCACAAATACCATCTCAGTAGCCTAATTTTCCTAGTCAGGACAGATGATTAGGCAATCTTTACTACAGAAGCAATGCTATGCAGGGTAGTCGAACGCGGATGCTGTATTTGGGTACACTCTCCCCCCCCCCCGCCCCGCGTGATGTGGGGGGAGCTTAGACCATGCGTTCTAGTAAACGGAGGCAATACAGTTGGTCTATGAAGGCAAACAATCTGCCAATAGGGGAGCGGGACATTTATATTCATTGCAGTACTGCTTTGGACCGTATCACTCAACAAGAAAGTGTTCGTATGTGCGGCCAGATCCCTCCATCAAACAGGCCAAAACGTGTTGCTCTTGCAAAATCAATCGACCAAGAAATATAATGTAATTAAACGTTTTAGCAAGTCATAGTCATAAGTTTTGGAACCACACAGTGAGCTTGACTTGAATCATCATCTGGTTGTAATAAGTATTGTTTTAAACTACACACGTTAGTAGCACTCTTGGTATATCCGTCAAAGCCCCCGTATCATGGCCGATGATTGTCATTGTTGTATATCCGTCAAAACGCCCATATATCATGGCCGATGATTGTCACTCTTAGTATATCCGTCAAAACGCCCGTATTATGGCCGATGATTGTCACCCTTGCCTAGCGACAGGGTCAAAGCTTTTGGCGAGAAATTAATATATGCATGCCACGCATTCATTAACAAGGCATGTTTCTTGCTTTTTTTTAACAATAGGCTACACGCAGTGTGCTAATGACGCACGCAACATGGGTTCATCAGTTGAACCAGCATATAGTGGCATGGTTGAGATAGGATAAAGCCCGGGGTGCTGATACATTAATGCTGTTGATACTGTATGGTGCAATAAATATTTTGGAGCTTTGACAGTTTAAAGATCTTGAATTAAGCTGAACAATATGCCATCTCTGGATTTTCTTCGCAGTAACATTGTAAATGGGACAAGATTATGACATTTCTGTCTTTCTTGTTAATCATAATGTAAATTTTGCTTTTGATCAGTTTCTCAATTAATATACCATGCACAACGTAAATTAACACTGTCGTTGCACTGCGCCATTGGAATAAAATGTATGATTGCACTTTGCCATTGGAATCGAATATATGATCGCATGACACCATTGGACTCAAATGATTGCCCCCCGGGCAGCATACATTTGAATTCAGTATGTCGCTGGTGCGGTTTATCTTTTTGTTTCTTAAGCTAGAATTGTTTTATTTTTCCCCCTTTTTTTCGGGTTGATCTACTCAGGTTGTTTGCCATTGTGAAATTAAATTTGGAGAATACAGCTTGTCATTCTTGTCTAGTTTTATGCACATTTCAAGACATAATTTTTTTATGTCGGCGTGTTGGTCAAAATTACATTAAATTGCAACTGTGGATGGAAATTCTAAGTGTTGTAAACATTTTTCGATGAATCTTAAGTCTGTAAACTACATTGAAAAAAATGTATAACAGTTTGAACGCCCAAATTTGAAACTGGGAGAGATTTTGGTAGTTGGCGGGTTTTTTTGTTTTTTGTTTGGTTCATCATGTTTTTCTTCATGTTGGTATGTATATAGATTGACTGTAAAATATCTTGACATTGTAAAGCTCATAGTCTGGACTGTCCATTAGGTAGGTTTACCCGGCGTAATTGATTTTAACTGCGGGGAATGAGATACGACCTTGTTATTCTATTTGGTATGTTTCAGATTATTTGATCTGATTAAGAAAGCAGATGGGTATACTAATGAGGGTTGTGGATATTGAGAATAAACTGTCTTTTGTAAAGTCCTCTATTGTCCTATTATTTAGCATTCCTTTTCCCAGGATAGTTCATAAGAAAATTTAGGACAGGGCCTTGCGTTTGGTATAGAATGACGGGCGCTCAGCATGCCAAGATGACCTGTCACATGCAGGTCAATGAACTATCAAGGTACTTAGACTTAGGACCCTGGCCATTAAGGTGTGTCAGATAATCATATGATCCTCCTGTTCTGTGGAACCTCTTCAATTTTTTTTTAAAACGCTTACAATTTCCAGGGTGGTACAATGCTCGAACTTCCAAAATTCAATACAACTCGCAAAAGGAAACGTCCTTTTAAGAATGAGGGTGCTAAGTTTTGAAATGATATTCAATTAATGTGATATCAAACATCGTGAAAATGTAAAAATATTTGAAGTGAGGATAAGCATACATACATACATACATACATACATACATACATACATACATACTACATACAGACATAATGCATACATACATACATACATACATACATACATACATACATACATACATACATACATACATACATACATACATGTTGTGTTATACCTTGTTGGTATAAGTATAGCTTATGTCTAATTTTCTTTCTTTTTTTTAATTGTTTCATGCCAGGCGTTCAGTAACAGTTTGACTTTATTAAAATGATACACATTTCCAGGTAACTTTGCCTACACCCCCCTCAATTGTTGCACTGTCACACAGGTAGATGCGAGCCTGCAAAATACCATACAAGTACAAAAGGTTGTTTAAACTATGCCTGAATTCGGGCAAGTGAACTGGGGGCAGACTGGGAGGTCTGGCTTAGCTGATTGTCAAAACAGGCTGTGGCTCCGCCCTGTCACTTTTTCTTTCCTTGTTTTAGGTTTGTGGACAGGGTGGATTCTTTCCTCCTGAGCTATATTGAATATACTCGATATATACATACATCCTTGTTGCTATGTTTCATCTAAACGTCATCACTGTCACGTCAGCGTGTTATTCACGAATTGTCGAAGTATCTTGCAAAATTGAAATAATGAAAGGGCCTAAAACGCAATTAAAAGTACATAATTCACTATTTGCAATAGTGAAGTGTATTGTGTAACCTAGAGAAGGATTTATATAAGTGCTTTGTGTTTGTTCCCTAATTTTAGGTTTTGTTGAAATATTTTGAAACTAATGAAAGGTGAAATACAGATGCTGGACTATTTCTCAGTGTCACTCTAAAGATCAGTATGACTTGCTGACAAGTCAGCAAAATGGTACTGCAGATAAATTAAATATTCTGAAAACTCAATGTTACACACACACACACACACACACACACACACACACACACAGAGACACACACACACATGCATATATATATATATATATATATATATATCACATTATACACTGTCTTAAAAAGAGTTTACAGAGATTTTTCCAATTCAAAATTTACATTGTCCTGAAAATATATACTTTTAATAAATGAGAAATAATTGTGGAGCCAATATGCTGTACTCACTTCCTGTATTTTTGTGCCAGAAGAATTACTTGTTTATAGAATTTGTAATTTATTCGTAGTGTACGTTCATCAAAGCATTTCTGGTACCATCTGCTGAACAAAAGCAAGCGCTATGTGGACAACGGATTCGATTTGGTGTGCATTCTGCTCTGAGACTTTCCTCAGAAACTTCAAAGCATGTAGAAACAACATGTAAATGCGTTTGCTTTTTCTAGTGAGTGTGATTATCTTGCAAGATGTTTGATTCTCTTGGATACTGGGAGTGAGCCTGATTTTCTTTCAGTCTAAATGTGCCCGTTTGCAGTTTTTTCCATTACAAAATAGGTAAAATACTCTTTTTACATACCAAACTCTGAAAGTCGTTTTCCGTTGTTGAGTGGACTTCCATATATATTTTGTAACATATAAAACTACAAATATCCAAATGAATCAAAATCAACAAATATTATCCATTAGGTATCTGCCTTATTTTATGGAGATACGTCCAAATTTGCACTAATTTCAAAATTCAAATTGTGCTAAACGCTACATCTATGTGTTGCTGGGTTTTTGTCAGACTTGATCTGAAGAGACTTCTGTTTCCAAAGTTCCTTGCATTTTGCTTTATAAAATTGGCATGATAATAATGAACAATCACTTTGGCATTTTGTCATGTCCAGGAAAGTGATATTCACGTGATCTGTTTCTGTCGCCTCCAGAAAATGCGTTTGAAGGCGGGAGATGTAGTTTCCTGGATGTTATTTTTTATTTAGTTATACTTTCGATTTTACATTCCAAAACATTTTCACACATACATAAGATTTTGATAATTGGGTAGTATCTATACTTAATTTATTATTTTGTTTCATTTGCTGCATGGATATAATATTAGCACTGCTCTTTCTTAATACAACCAAGGCGGTAAGGGGTAAAGTATTACATACATTGGATACGACAACAGGAATCAAGTGCCTGATAAAACCATGTACAGTCACACATGTCTTTTCAAACGGTCACTACCATCATTATCATCTATCTTACTTCGGAATTGTGAACAGGATGGGCACACGGTCCAATTCGGGATACAGGGGAGTTTTACTTGCAAAGATTTTTAGTGACTCAGACGCTACCCACACAAATTTGCGCGAAAGAAATATACGAAGATATGCTCTTTATTGCCCGCGGAACTTTGACATCGCAAGTAGTCATATGCACTGTCAAAAACCTGAAGGGAGAGGCTAGCTTATTTTTGGTTCACATGTTTTGAAAACTATTTCAATAAACTACAACTTCAAGCTCACTGCTATCATGAAGAGTATCTTGTACCCTTGACCATAGAGATAGAGACTCTGCATAAAAGTAATGTAAACTAAAGTAAAAGAATTTCATATCAACGGTCCATATTTAAACTAATATAGAAAGTATGCTGTGACACTCATTCCATTTATCACATACATGATGACCAGACACATGAACTCGTTACACGTAGTTTATAAATTAGAAAGGTCAAAATAAAACCAGACCAAACAAGACTCTCTAATTACAGACCCATAAGCCTACTAAGCTGCTTTGGAAAATTACTAGAAAAAAGTGATGCATAAAAGATTATATTCATTCAACACTCACATTTGGAAATCGCAATTTAAATAGAGTACAGTCTTCAAAATACATGGGAATCACCCTGGACGACAAGCTATCTGGGAATAATCATGTGCCAGAATATTGTAATATTCCTTCGTTTAACCAAAAATATCATACGGCATCGAAATATATGAAATAACAAGAATATCAAATATTAACAAACTACAAACTATTCAAAATAAATGCTTAAAGATTCTGCTAAAATTACACCCATCCGTTTATTTGCAGATGATACCAGTGTTCTTGAAATTGTCCACGAATCAATGGCCACAGCTGAAAGCCTTAATTCTAATCTTATACAAATTCATCGTTGGGGCAAGCTCTGGCGGATGACATTTAATGCCATAAAATCCATCTCAATGAGCTTCTCAGCTAAACGACATAAGCCAGATCATCCTCCCCTACTTCTTGGAAACACACCGATACCTGGAGGCTACTCTACATACACATCTTGGAGTTACACTCTCAAGTAATTAATTTGTCATGGCACCAGCATATAACACGCATCGTTAATAAAGCCAGCCAACGGCTTGCTCTTTTACGCAGACTCAAATACAAACTCTCCCACCAGACACTCATACGGTTGTATAGTACAATACATTTCTCCCGTCTGCTATCAAATTATGGAATAACCTCCCGGTTGATGCTCGTCACACCGATTCCCTGCCGCAGTTTAACTCTAAATTAAATCCATTACTTTTAAATGTTGACAAAAAGCCCACATACTTTAAACATGGAAGTCGTTTCCTAAACATATGCCACACGCAGCTGGTTTAAACATATTTTATTTCAAAGAAACATGGATTAGGAAACAAGCTGTAAAGCTTTTATAAATCCTTCTCCATAACTACACAGCGTCACTTGATGAAACCGAAACATAATTAAGCAGGAAGTACAAATGTAGAAAACAAGGAAAGAAAAAAAAAGAAAAAAGAAAAAATGGCGAGGACAATCACTTAATCTCTACTAAATCTCTTTGTTTTTATAATGTACCTTTCTACACTGTCAAATAACTTTAGTTAGTGTTCCAATCAATGGACTTGTTTGTATCACCATACAGCAAAATGTCCCTTTTGGCAGTAATTTCTGGCTGAAAAGGTCCTAGTAATTTCGTGCGGGGTTCATTGAAAAGAGAACATTCTGTCAAAAAATGGAAAATGCTTTCCACTGGGGCTCCACAAGCACATCTTTGGGTGTCGGTGTAACCGTATTGGAACAGCAAATCATTAAGAGGGCTGCAGTTCAAGCGCATCCTCGTATGGTGGACTTGGCCGAATCTATTTTTACCATAAAAGTACGGGGAACACGTATTATGTTACCATTCAGTTTATTTTGGAATGCTTGAATTGTTTCAGAAGTTTTAATCTCTTGATCCAGGTTACGCCAGTTGCGTAGGGTAGCGGGGAAAAAGGATTTGTTGCGCTGTTCGGACCTACAAAATATTGGAGGTATTTCGTTACTCGCAGCTACGTCTTAACTTCTCTGTTTTAAATGCCCATCTATATCATGTCAATATCCTTGCAGCCTCAACGTGTGCATGCTCTCATCCTACTGAAGATACAAAACATTACCTTTTGTTCGGTCCCAAGTTCACTGTGCAAAGGGTCCGTCTACTGAACACTGTGTGTCACTTACTCGCCCCAGGTGTAAATCCAACTCTAATAGTCCAGTGCTGTAGTGATATACTAAATATTCTCTTGAAAGGTAGTGAGGATTTGCCAGACACTGATAATGTATTCATCTTTGAAGCTGTTCAGACATTCTTATCAGAATCTAGACGTTTTATTTACTAATTTAGTATATGATCTAATTATAAGTCTGCATTATTTGGCATCAATTGTATTATTCGTGTACAAGCCGTGAATTAAGTCTTCTGTTCTCGTCCAGTGTGTATTGTATATATTTCTGTGCGTCCTCTTATAAACTGGAGAGCCTCCAGATTAGTCTTTGTGTACTATTAGGCAATCCAGAGAAAATAAATATGTTTATAATAATAAAAAAAAACAAAAAAACAACAACATACACTGACGTTTTACACAGCTACATAAACGTGCTTAAAGTGCAACACAACTATGACTATAACACCTTAATTTTAGTTTTTAAACAAATCCATCATAAACTTCTCTCAATTCACAACGAATATTTCACGCCAAACAACCACATGCACAATCTCTTCACAAGGCAAAGCATAAACCTTCATTTTATCCAAACAAACTCAAACCATGGCCTTAACTTGATTAGATATACAGGAGCCATGCTTTGAAACAACACTCCCAATGAACATCAGGCAAGCAAATAATATATCCATATTTAAAAACATGTTGAAACAATTCTTTATTTATACATACAGTTCAATTTATTTTTTTTTCTCTTTCTGAAAGGGAATAATAACAGGCAGTTGCTATGTATTTTGTTCTTTATTGTATTTCCTTCAGAGCTAGTCACATGTAAACCCACTTTGTAATACTCAGGAATCCACACTTCATATTTCTTTAAAGATCTACCTCACCACATAGTTGTATGTTGTATTGTATTTACATAAGCTACACGGGGGACTCTTTAACTTAAGTGTAACTGCACCCTACACATGTTATTCATGTCCATAATGTAAAAGCCTTAAGCTTGTGAGGATGGATTCCTCTTCCCACATGTACGCATTTTTTATATATTTTTTCCTCTAAGTTATTGTAATGTTATTGAACTACTGATGTGATTATTATTGCAAGTCCTAGCTATTTTGTATCAATCACTATGAAGTAAGTAGGAACTTATTGTATTGTTTTTCTTTTCCCTCTCTTTTTCTCAGAGTGTGAAAGTGTGTATGCATACGCGCAAATGGGAGAATGAATGAATAGGTCTAGTTTAAGCAATAAGCATTTAAATGTCTTTAAATGGTGTCCAGCTCTGATGAGTTTAACTCTCCTGGGAACCCTTATCACCTCATCATCTTGCTTGTATATTGTAGTGTATAATTTGAAAATAATTCAATTCAATTCAAGGGAAAGAACAACCAAATACCCATGTCTGAGAGTCTGTAGACAACCCTTGAGCCCAAATCCCTCATCTTTGAAAGAACACCCTCATGCCATAAAGACAAGTCGTATGCCCACAAATCCTCAGTCTTTTCCAAGTATGCTCAATATCACTTGATCCGTGACCAGCACCCTCATCAGTTGTTAGGTATGCATCCATTATATTATCTGTAGTCTGGGGTATTTCATATCCAGTCATGTAACCCTTTCACTTGACTTCTTGGCAATTTACCCACCTTCCGCTCAATTTCGTTGCATCAATACATTGAATTGTCAAAGTGACTCTGGTACCGGTGAAAGCAGGTTCGCTATTTTCAACAGGAGTCATACTGACAGAACTTGTTGACTGAGCTAGACAGTAAACTCATTGGCAGAAATATAGGCCCTTCTCAATTCCTTTAAAGCGTTTACAATTTCTGGGTTGATGCAATCCTTGAACTTCCAAAATTCAATCCAATTTGCAAGAGTAAACGTCCCTTTAAGTATGAGGGCGATAAGTTTTGAAATCAGCTTCAATGTGTTTCCAAATAGAGTGAAAATGTAAAAATGTTTAAAGTCAAAATTTTTAGTACGCATCATGGTGATTCAATTTCATATTTCTATTATAATCTTTTATTAAAATGCATGCATACATACACAACTACACACACATATACATACACACGTACATACATACATGCATACATACATACATAAACACACACATACATACATGCATACAGGCACACATACATACATACATACATACATACATACATACATACACACATGCCATGTTATGTTATATCTTGTTGGGATACGTATGCAATGCTATGTACATGCCTATGTCGAATGAAGAAACGTCGGGATGTATTTGTGATCAGAATATAAATTTATTCATATTTGCTTCATTATAGCAATTATGTTTTATCGGTGTGTGTGTGTGGGGGGGGGAGGGGTATTAATCCCTTTCAGTTCATTTATATATGTGCACCACCCTTTCAACTTTTTTCACATCAGATTATGATGTACCTTTATACTTTACATTTTCATGTTTAGACGAACAGCGGCTCATGTTGGCTTTGTAACCGCTGCAAAGAATAAATAAATAAATGAATGAATAAATAAATAAATAAATAAATAAATAAATAAATAAATAAATAAATAAATAAATAAATAAATAAATAAATAAATAAATGATGGGCAGGTAGGTGGATATATATATCGAGAGACAGACATACAGACGGACGGCGGATGGACAGACAGACAACAAGACCGATAGATATATAGATAGATAGATAGATAGATAGATAGATGGATAGGTAGATAGATAGATAGATAGATAGATAGATAGATAGATAGATAGATAGATAGATAGATAGATAGATAGATAGATAGATAGATAGATAGATAGATAGATAGATAGATAGATAGATAAACACTTCCTTCATTTTCATTCCCACACAATGTTGTTAACAATATGGATGTAGTTTTACGTAAGCAATTGATGCAACCATCTTGAGAGTCAGAGTGCTGTAATATCGCACCAACATTTGGTAAAAATTAAACACGCAGTTAAAGTTATACACAACACGATGCCATGTGGGTCTTGGTGTCTGTGTCCAATGCCTTTGCCAATTATCTGTTCCATCCTTTCTTTGCCGCAGATGGTATTTTCGGAATACTATTGGCTGAGAATGTAACTTCAAGGACAAGTCCTGTGTGCGACGATCCCCTGGCACTATGAATCAGTGGTAGGCGGTGCCATACTACGAGTCTTCGTGACACATGCATGCTGATACTTGAAGTACATATTAAGGAAAAATATAAATTGAAAATACCAGAATTGAGGAGACATACAGAAGTCACGTTGGTCAGGTGCTGCAAATGAGGCAAAAGGACCAAATGATCATAAATACTCGTATGTCTAAAATGCACTCTCCATGCATTCGACCGAATTACACTCACCGTAAATTCTACTTCATCATTTATGGCTACCAACCGAGAATAATGCTACCATGAGTTGGCTAATTATAAGAATATTCTTGGCTAACTTGGCCAAATCAAATGGAGAATAGCAAAACTTTTCTATTTGAAATTCCTTTTTCAAATCTTTGCCCTCAAGCACTTGAACCTCGGGTAATATTGTTCAAATATGAGCATAAAGTGCATAATGACATATTAATGAGATTCTTATCAATCAATTTTTAAGCAACTATTCGTTTTAATAACTGTTTGACTTCATACAAAGTGATACACATACCCAGTAAATTTTCAATTTGAAAGGTTGTTTACATTACGCCTATTTGTATTATTCTTTTATTTCTTTTTTTTCGCGAGAGATTTTTAGGCAGGCAAACCATGTTTCCCAATTCTTTTTTTTTCCTGATAAAAATATGTTTAAAACCAAACAATATCGACTGAATTCGAGCAGGTGACCTAGGGACAGACTGAGAGGTCTGGCTTTGTCGATTATCAAACAGGTTGTAGCTCCGTCCTGTCTCTGTTTCTTCTCTTGTTCTTGGTTTGGAGGGACGGGAGGTAGATATTTTGCCTCCAGAGCTACATTGAAGATTAATCCTCGCCGTTTAAATGGGATATCTCATGATATTTCATAGAGATATGGAAAGAATGCAAACTAAAATAAACAAGCACGAGCTATCATTTTCTGGTTATAATATATTTGTCCATTTAATATACTTTAGGTATTAGGTATCATCTAAATATATGTCGTAACATTGCATATGCATATATAGTGGCTCTGGCCATTGATAGCAGCCAAAACATTAATGTACAGTTAAATGTAATGTGCATTGTGTCGATTTTAAATGCCAAATTATATTCTTAATATCGTTATCTCTATTAATTAGATCAATATTCTGGTTCAAAGATATTGAGTATACTCGATATGTACCTGTATCCTTGTTGCTATGTTTCGTCTACACGTGATACTTGCAGCGTGTTATTTACAAGTTGGCTAAGTATTTCACAAAATTAAAATAACAATGAAAGGATTCAAATGAAATTAAAGGTATGTATATCGTCATCTGCAATTGTGAGGTTTATCGTGTAAACTAGAGAGAGGTTCATGTAAGTGATTTGTGCTTGTTCTACAATCCTTTTTGTTGTTGTTGATGATGAAATAAACTATATTTAAGGTTATGAAAGGTGAATTACAGCTGTTGAACTATTTCTCAATGTTATTCAAAAGATCCAAATGACCTGCTGACTAGCTGCAAAATGGTACTGTGGAGAAATTAAATATTTTTGAGAGCTCAATATTATATCATACATTATACAAACTATTGAAAAATAGTTTACACATTTTTCCAATTCAAAATTTACATTGTCCGTAAAAGTATATATTTGTAATTAGTGAGAAATCGTTTTGTAAAAAAAAAAAAAAAAAAAAAAAAAAAAAAAAAAAAATGGCGCGATTTACCTATATGTAAATCCTGTATATTTGTGCCAGAAGAACTACTTGTTTATATAATTTGTAATTTGTTCCTAGTGTAAGTTCCTCCAAGCATTTCGGGCACCATCTGCCAAACAAACGCAAGCGCGATGTGGCCAACAGATCGGACTTGGTGTGTATTCTGCTCTGAGACTTTCCTCAGAAACTTTAAAGCATGTAGAAACAACATGTAAATGCGTTTGCTTTTCCTACTGAGTGTGATAATCTTGCAAGCTGTTTGATTCTGCAGGGTAAAGAGCGTAAGTCTGATTTTCCTTTATCCATATGTATCCCTTTGCAGTATTTCCCATTACAAAATACGTAAAATACTCCATTTACATACCAAAGTCTGAAGGTTGTTTTCCTTCGTTGAGTGGATCTCCATATTGTAACATATAAAAGTACAAATATCCAAATGAATCAAAATCAACAAATTTTGTCTATTAGGTGCCTGCCTTATTCTACTCAGATACGTTCATGTTTGTAATAATTTCCAAATCTAAATTGTGATATAAGTAACGTATATTTGTCGATGGGTTATGTCAGACTTGATTTAGAGATATTTAAAGTGTGTATGTCAACACACACTTTTTTGTTTTTCCTGAAATTCTTTCTTTCTTTCTTTCTTTCTTTCTTTCTTCTTTACCGGCAAATTTGTCCGACACTTTTCTCAACACTATTATACATAGAAACTCTAAACTTCGCATGATTGTACCTCCATACAAAGAGTTTGAGCGTTTTATACAAAAGAATGAAGATGTTTAAAATTATGCAAATTAGGGCATTTGAAATTTTAAATCTTGAATATCTTCAAAAGTATAATAGATAGAGATGTCATTTCAACTTCTACTAGGGGGTTATTGACAATTGCGCATCTAATAAATTTAAAACAAACGTTGTAGTAATTAAAATTATGCTAATTAGCAGCATTGGAAATTTTAAAACTTGAATATCTTCAAAACTATCATAGATAGAGATATCATTTTAACTTCTACTAGGGGTTATTGACCATTGCACATGTAATGAATCAAAAGCAAAAGTTGTAGCAATTCAAATTATGCTAATTAGCAGCATTTAAAATGTTTAAACTTGAATATCTTCAAAACTATTACAGATAGCGATGTCATTTCGACTTCTACGGGGGGGGGGGGTTGTTGACCACTGCGCATCTTATGAATCTAAAACAAAAGTTGTAGCAATTTAAATTATGCAAATTAGCAGTATTCGAAATTTTCAATCTTGAATATCTTCAACACTATAATAGATAGAGATGTCATTCCAACTTCTACTAGGGGGTTGTTGACCATTGCGCACCTAATGAATTTAAAATAAAAGTTGTAGCAATTTAAATTATGTTAAAAAGCACCATTAGAATTTTTAAATCTTGAATAACTTCAAAGCTATAATAGATAGAGATGCCATTCCAACTTCTACTCCTGTGTTATGGAATAGTTGTCCATTACCATACCAATATGCTTTGAAGACACACACACTGATTTGGTATGCAGCAAATCATCTTTCCTAGTTCTGTCTGTTTCCAAAGTTTCTTACATTTTGCTTTATAAAATTGGCATGACAATGATGAACAAACACATATATTAAAGTGTGTGTGTTAACACACACTTTTTTGTTTTTCCTGAAATTCTTTCTTTCTTTCTTTCTTTCTTTCTTTCTTTCTTTCTTTCTTTCTTTCTTTCTTTCTTTCTTTCTTTTTTCTTCTTTACCAGCAAATTTGTCCGGCACTTTTCCCGAACACTATTATACATAGAAACTCCAAACTTGGCATGATTGTACTTCCATACAAGGCGTTTGACCGTTTCATACAAAAGAATGAAGATGTTTAAAATTATGCAAATTAGGGGCATTTGAAATTTAAAATCTTGGATATCTTCAAAGTATAATAGACAGAGATGTCATTCCAACTTCTACTATGGGGTTATTGACCATTGCGCATCTAATGAATGAATTTCAAAACAAATGTTGTAGCAATTTGAATTATGCTAATTAGCAGCATCTGAACTTTCAAAACTTGAATATCTTCAAAACTATTGTAGATAGAGACGTCATTTCAACTTCTACGAGGAGGTTGTTGACCATTGCGCATCTTATGAATCTAAAACAAAAGTTGTAGCAATTTAAATTATGCGAATTATCAATATTCGAAATTTTCAATCTTGAATATCTTCAACACTATAATAGATAGAGATGTCATTCCAACTTCTACTAGGGGGTTGTTGACCATTGCGCACCTAATGAATTTAAAATAAAAGTTGTAGCAATTTAAATTATGCTAAATAGCACCATTAGAAATTTTAAATCTTGAATAACTTCAGAGCTATAATAGATAGAGATGCCATTCAAACATCTACTCCTGTGTTATGGAATAGTTGTCCATTATCATACCAATATGCTTTGAAGACACACACACTGATTTGGTATGCAGCAAATCATCTTTCCTAGTTATTTATTTATTTATCTATCTGTATCTATCTATCTACCTACCTACCTACCTACCTACCTACCTACCTACCTATCTATCTATCTATCTATCTATCTATCTATCTATCTATCTATCTATCTATCTATCTATCTATCTATCTATCTATCTATCTATCTGTCTGTCTGTCTGTCTGTCTGTCTGTCTGTCTATCTATCTATCTATCTATCTATCTATCTATCTATCTATCTATCTATCTATCTATCTATCTATCTATTTATTCATTCATATTGGGTGGCCGATTCAGTTAAAAACTGTTCTTCCATCAGACCCAGGTTACAGTAAACAATATTTACAAATATAGCATAGCACAATACAATTCAACATAGGATAATACATCATATATACAATAAAAGAAATAAGCAGAACTGATATAAAAGTGCATGTTTAAATACAGATACCAAAACACACGGCTTAAAACATGAACATGACTCTGGTTCTTATACCTGGGAAAGGTATTTCGTTTTGAAGTCTGATTAGTCATCGGTTTGTCTAGTGGATCACATCAAAACAAGTTGGCATTTTATCGTGTCTAGGAAAATGATATTCACGTGATCCGTTTCTGTCGCCTCCAGAAACTGCGTTTGAAGGCGGGGATGCAGTTTCCTGAATGTTCACTTTTACTCAGTTATACTTTCGATTTTATATCCCCAAACATCTTCACAGATATTTAAAATTTTGATAATCGGGTAGTGTCTGTACTTATTTTATTATCTTGTTTTATTTACTGCATGGAAATAACATCAGCACTGCTGTTTCTTAAGACAACCAAAGCGGTCATGGGCAAGTATTACACACATTGGGTAAGAAAGGAAGATTCGGTTGCTCAATAAAATCATGTACACTCATGAATATCTTTTCGAACAGTCACTTCCATCACTATCATCTATCTTACTTCGGAATTGTGTAAAGGTTGGACACATGGTCAAATTTGGGATACAGGGGATTTTTACGAGCAAAGAGTTTTAGTGACTCAGACACATATGCTGGTTATTTTCTACCTATGGTTCTTTGACATCACAAGCAGCTAGATACACAGTTACAAGCGGAGAAGATAGTTTATTTTTAAAATACAATTTTGAAAATACGTCCAATAAAGTGCAAGTTGAAACTCACGGTGAACATGACGGATATCTTGGACCCTCGACCAGAGTGATGGAGGTGGGCTTCGACCAGTTACAAATGATAATGTGGATAATACACATAGGCCCCCATGTGTGTGTGTGTGTGTGTGTGTGTGTGTGTGTGTGTGTATCACGGGTGATTTGGTCTTACTACCTGAAAGTGAACAAGGTCTACAACGATGTCTGCACCTTTTGCATGTTTATTGCAGAAACTGGAATTATCAGCCATAAAAAATTCTCTTTATTTGACACTCAGTCCTGTGGCTGCAGTCACAATGCTGAAACAACCGTACATCTTCTTTTGCAGTGTATACTCTTCACGTTACATAGGTAACCTTTTTTTTTGCCAATTAAAAGATCAAAACAGGTGGCAGTCTCAATCTTATGTCATTATCATTATCTTCATTTTCAGATTCCGACCGATCTTCACAGAAACGCTTCGCTTTAAATATGCAGTTCGCAGTTACATCATCAATATAATAATTATAATCTCAAGATAGCTCATCATTAAATAAACGTAATTTCGCTTTATCATTTTTGGCAAGATAATAAACTGAAAAGCCAGTTTAAGATGTTTCAATAATTTCAGCCGTTTTATAAAGACCCCGCCCCCCCAATTCATTGTTATATACATACATTTTCCAACTTTGAACATGAATGGAACATGTTTTGTAATTATTTGTCTGTATGCACAATGGGGACACTTCTATTAGTCTTATGGTTATTTGTCTGAGCATAAAAAAAAACAAAAACAAAAAAACAAAAAACAAAGTATATTATTATTAATATTATTACGTCGGACAGCATATGCATCAAAAGCACGTTTTGGTAACTATTACCTTTGGAAGTCCACAGATTCCAATTATTGTTGCAAACATATTAAAATGTATGTTTTGTAAAGATCACTATTGAAAAAATATTCAAATTTGGACGAAATTTATTTTTTTAGTCAATTGTTGAATAAACATAGAAATTTGTTCCAAAATGTAAAATGTGTGTACTTGCTTAAATATGAGAATAACTTTCAACAGATTGTCAAATTATAAATTCATTTTGCTGTATTAATGTAGACCAATTGAACTTAAAAACGTATCGGGGATTTTCTTAATCATTTTTAGGGTCCTTTAAGTCCACATTAATTCTGTGAAGAAAATCAGACTTTTAATCATTTTACATGTAAATAGCTATTTTGATATTTGTAGAGACATGAAAAAATCACATCTTTGTCACAAATATGTATGTTTATTCAACAATTATATGTGGATCACAAGGTTTATATTTTATTAAGATATGAAATGTTTGGTTAATGTCCGTTTGCAAAATATATAATTTTAAAATGTTTTCATTAATACCTGTCAATCTATGCACCTTTAAAGGTACTTGCTTGCTTCACGAAAATAAATTTGCTGTATCTACTGTCCTAAAACCAAAATAGGCTATACCCCGCCTTCACACTGAAACCCACAATATTGCTCATTGACATTTTTCATTACTTCGAGGAATTCGAATTTAGACAACAGTTGTTAACTGCATATGTTCCACAACCCATTTAGGTGAATACCATTCAGGGTTAAAACTGTTTTCATAAAGGAACGCCAACGGAAACAATAATCAAGCTCAGCTGAATCTGATCAGTGATAACGGGTGACAAAATTAACGTCAAGGAGACTGACATGAAGCTATCTTGATCCCAGGATTTTTGATGCTGTAAGAACAGGACTTCATGAAGAGAAGGACGAAAGAGACGGTGCACTTGCGCAACTGTTTGATCTTAAGAACAAGTTATGCTGAGAACAGGCATCCAAGACTGATATGACACCCCTGATATGCTCTTATTAATAAGTTCCTGCCCGATATACCTGACAAGATTGTCAAAGTATCCGAGGCCTTTTACTATAAGGATCCTGGACATTGACTGGTCTATTATCATAAATTTACATTTTTCTGTGATCAATATTTTGATGTTCAAATTCAATACTATGTACAGTATATGTTCATCTCAGAATGTACTACTTATAAGTACTTGGGCATTGTCTTTGCACAGTCTGTGTCTGACACATCTCATATAAAAGTCCATTTAAAATCTAAGGCGGCTCATCTAAGAGGTTATATGTGTAGCATACTTTCCTCCGATGGCGATAGAAATAGGGTAAATTTTGGTAATATCATGTGGAAAAATGTTATACTTCCTTCTATATCACATGAAACAACACCAAAGAGAGTGTATCTATTTTAGAGTCGATTCAATACTCGATAGCAAGTGCTGTAATGAAAATCAGATGCACCCCGGCAATGGCAGCAGTTCTAGGAGACCTCGGTTGGCTCCCTATAAATCTATTTTTGGATCGTTTCTGTATAAAGTACTTTCATAGAATGAAGTATGACTTACCAGACACGCGTTTATGTAAGCAGATATTTGTGGCTTTAAATGAAGAATATTCAAAAGGAATACATAATGTTTGACCATATCTCCCCGAGATGCACAATGTGCTTGAAAATGTTGGGTTGAACAGGGCTCTGACAGGTGCAAATGACTGTTGGCTCCAACCATTTATGACGCTAAATTTACAAAGTTACGTTCTTTCGTTTTTCTAAAATATTGACGAATTTGCATCTCTGTACTGGTATCGATCGATAAACAGATCCACGTTTGGAGAAAAATACATGATTGGTACAAATAATTTTAGTGGCATTAGATTAAAGTTTAAAGCGCGTACAGGGTGTTTGGGCCTAAAGGAGGTTTTGTGTAAATGGAAAGTGACTACTGATACCAAATGTGATTTATGTAAAGGTGCCACTGAAGATTTAATTCATTTTCTGTTTCTTTGTCCTTCCCTGAATCATATCCGAAACAGGTATTATAACCTGCTGGAATGCACACTAAGGTCAGAAGGAGCACTTGATGTATGGCACAGATTTTGTAGTTCATCCACTTTAAGTAAACTATGCTCATTTCTTGGAGAACATGCTTACGATTTTGGTGAAACCCCGGGCAAAGTCTTTGATATGATTTCTGAGCATGGAAGCGTGGGTATGTCAACGTGAGTCTCTCGCAGACACGTCAGGGTAAAACCGGCCTATTTTAGAAAGCGAAAATATTGTAAGTAACCTTGTAATAACTGTACATATTTTATACTGCATTGTATGTAATGTTTTTATCTGACGAGCCGGTGGTTCTGCCCTACCCGCAGGCGCCCCGCTGTAAAGGGGTAGCATCAGTAATAAATAAATAAATATATATGATATGGCAAAATTAGCTTGTCCCACTTTCACTATATAATACAGATTAATGTGCCATTGAGAACAGCATGCTCTTAAACTTTGGCAGAGTCGATAGGGTTCTTCATTATTTTCGGCTTGTCCTAAGGATCCCAAGTAATTTGTTTAGCCTCAGATTCACCATACGGGACGATAGATATTTTTGCAAATTCTTAAATTTCTTGGTCTCATGTGATTTTTTGTGCTCTCAAACTTAAATATTGAAAACATCAGAGCTAAATTTGGTGAATGTAAATAACCGATTGGTGGCATTGCCTTCTAATAATTCAAATGTAGCGCAATTTTAAGGCTTCACAACTTTCACCAACAAACACTGAACTGTTTATTCCCAGTTCTTTGTTCCCAGTACTTCATATAAGTTGTAACTATAGGTTTATAAAAAGGAATATCCATGACATATATACATATTTATACACATATATATATATGTCATGGATATTCCTTATATATACATATATATATATATATATATATATATATATATATATATATATATATATATTGAATACCTTTGTTTTTAATGAAAACTCCAAAATTGGCTCAACTGTTCGGCCGTAAGCTCCAGTGGGCTCAACTTCCTTGGCCAACCGGCTGACAAATTTTGTGTCGGCTGCCGTCATTACTTTCTACCAAACTTGAATTTCTCAATTGTCTCTCGCACTACTCGTATGACCGTTATTTTAACCTGCAAACATCCTTTGTTCGACTCATATGTCACGAAAAAATTCGCCTTGTGTAGAGATCCACGCTTCAAATTATTATATATTTTGAGATTTCGAGATACACTCAAATGCAAAACTCTAAAATGTTGCTCTTGGTTCGTCCAGAGCCAGTTACGACTTTATTTTAACCCTTTTACACATTAATTTTCGCGACACACTCTTACAAAACCAGAAATATATCTACACACGTACTCAAATTCCCAATCCCCAATAGACAAAAAGGTGTTAATTGTGTAAGGGATAATTTTAACATGTCCATCATCCGTAATGCTGGGGGTGGGGGGTGGGGTGTAGATTAGCCTCTGCTCTGTCAATGATGAAGGAAAATAATGAATAATAATTTTTGCCCAAAGTTTAATGATACAAATTTGAGGAAAATCGTGATTTTGACGGTATTGAATGATTGGGGTGGGTGGGTGGAATGTAGAACTCTAACTTCCGATGAAAAAAAATTATGAAAATATTCAACAATGCCTGTGAGGAATTTTATCCCGCATCTTTGAAAAGAACACTTCCACACCACAAAAACAAGTCGTATGGCCCCTCATCACCGGACTTTCCCAAGTATGCTGAATATCACTGTCCCGTCTCCTGCAGCCTCATCCATTGTTAAATACGCAGCAATTAAACTCATCCCGAGTCTGAAGTATTTCGCGTCCTGCAATTTCATCCTTTCACATGACTATCTGGAAATTCCCTCGCATGCTATTAAGTGTTGTTGCATCAATATATATATATATATATATATATATATATATATATATATATATATATATATATATATATGTATATATATGTATATATATGTATATATATGTATATATATATATACATACATGTATATATATGCGTTGTGTATTTTTTGGGTGGTGGTGACTCTGGTGAAAGTGGATTCTTATCTGTTACTGGGGGGTGTCTGACTGTACCTCTGTAATCAATTTTTTCTATATTATTCTACATTATCAGTACTGGTTTAAATATATCTTATGTAAAAAATGCGATTGGGAAAAGTGGTATGGCCTAATATGGACCCATTTCGCAGACAAATAAAAAAAAAAAAGGGGGGGGCGGCAGAAAACAACAGTGAGTATGGCCACTCATCATCGGACTTTTCCTAGTATGCTGAATATCACTGTCCCGTCTTCTGCAGCCTCATCCATTGTTAAATACGCAGCAATTAAATTCATCCCGAGTCTGAAGTATTTCGCGTCCTGTCATATCCTTTCACAGGACTTTCTGGAAATTCCCTCACCTGCTATGAAGTGTTGTTGCATCAATATATATATAATATGATATATATATATATATATATATTGATATGATATATATGTTTGCTTGTTTTTTTTGGGGGGGGTGACTCTGGTGAAAGTGGTTTCTTATCTGTTACTGGGGGCATTCTGACTGTACCTCTGTAATATTTTTTCTATTCTTATCTAAATTATCAGTACTTGGTTCAAATATATTTTATGTAAAAATGCGATTGGGAAGAAGGGGATGGCCTTATATGAACCCATTTTACAGAGAAATAGAAAGAGGTGGACGAAAACAACAGTGAGACACTGCTCTCAGAATGAACGCCATTATACGAAGACAGATTGTTTCTACTTTTTTATTTTATATATTCGTCAAATAAAACACATTATCAGTTATCATAACCGAGGCCTGTACTAATACTATACAGTTACACCAATGGCGTCAGCAACTGGCTTGATTCAGGACGCGGATGGCAGTGTGTGCAATACTTTGACCCAGGGGACACCAAGACGCCTCATTGATTTGACCTCAGAGTCAGTCATTAAAGGTCCCCGAATTTTTGGTAACACATGCTCTTTCAGTGCCTTATATATATATATATATATATATGGGTCTTAATTTAGGACTGTCCCGTTGTCCCGACCAACACAAATTTCAACACATCATGGGACAACTTTTTATTGAAGGATGCAGCTCAACAATTTGAGCTTTTAAGTAATTAAGTAATTGCATGCAAAATTGAATAGCACACTTGCCAAGAGTTCTGAAGAAAATGCTTCAAAATTTGTTTATTTTTGGATCAAAAAGGCAACTTTAAACGTGTAGTATAGGATCATCATCAAATATAGGAATGACAAATGTTCAAAAGCTACACGGATATAAATAAATCTGAAAAATGTTACTCAAACATTCATGTTTGAACATGCCCCACCCAAACTTAATTCATTTTAGACCTTTTTATTAGTGATATTGTAAGTCCTGCTGTGAAAATATTTTGACAAGGACTATAATCTATAACACAGCAAAAAGAATCCTTAAAAAAATGCAAGCATTTAATATGCCGAAAATTTTCTGTATTTAAGTACTTTGATATGTGAAATTTGAACTGCGTTATATTTAATTCTTTTAATCAATGCTTACTTTTAAAAAGTACATATAACCCTGCAAATGTTGTGAAGAACTCATTTAATATGTCAAACCTGTAATATTCTATAAGTCAAGGACCATGTGTTCAAGTTACTTCTTCGGAGACCATAACTCTACATGACTGCTTATATAACATTTGATGGGTCACTGGTTTATGTACTTCAAGTTATTATTTTGTTACCCTCACTATGAACTTGCCTTTGGACTAATCACTCTAGACATTGTATCAGAACACAAAGGGTTTCGAGCACTTGTGACAAAATTCATGCTGTTTGATTTATTTTGACGCTTTAACAAAATCATTTATTCTGTTTTATAAAACATTTATTACCATAAATCATGCATATATTTATAGCTGAGTATATTAATGATCAAATCGTTAAGTTTTAAGGTATCTGAAATTTTACAGATTTCGTTAAGGTCTATGGAAAATAAAGGTCTATGACATATTGTGTCTAAATTCGATTCTTAATTGAAAGAGGACATCGTTAATAATTTCCCGCCAGCCAAATTTTGGGTGGACAGAAATGGGCAAAACTGGCGATCTTGGACAACTTGAGGAAATGACAAAGTTGTTCATGGACAACTTTGTAAAAAAAGTAATTTCCAGTTCTCTCTCTCACACACACACACACACACACACACACACACACACACACACAAATATATTATATATATGTATATATACACATACATATATATATATGTATATACGTGTATATATATATATATATATATATATATATATATATATATATATATATATATATATATATATATATATATATATATATATATATAATGCAGTTAACCCTCATTATAACGACATTCAAATATCCGACATATTCAATCTAATGACACAAATTTTCATGGGAAAAGTTCATTTTCTTTGTTATTCGATTCAGTTACCTGACACATTTCTTGGGGAACAGATTGTGTCATCATAACGATTTTTCAATATATATATATATATATATATATATCCATGTGTGCGTGTAAGTCTTCGCATCAATATTATTATTATAATCATAATTATACTGGATACATACTAAAAATAAGCGTAGCCAATTGTCTGACTTGCAAAGAACATTAGGATCAAAAGCACTGCGCGCATGCGGTAATGAATTGGAACGCGATCTGAATCTCTTCCTCTTGCCATATTGTCTGTGACCCAGTGCAAAGAAAGATTTAGTGGCATTTTTCTTGTCCTTTTTAAACCCAGTTCTGAATTTTACTTGTTCGTACATGTCATTCATATCTTTGCATTGATATGAAAAAAGAAACATTTTGATCGGACTTGTAAATCAGCATAATTCTACTTATTTCTTTTCAAAGTTCGGATCTCACTACATAAAACTGGGTCTGGGAAGTGTTGGCTTAAGTGGTGATCAGCACACAAGGCGATAATGTTGCTTAATTATTTGGGATACCTGCAGCTGGGTACTAATGGTACCTTATATGGGTAAACATTGTTTACAAAAGTCAAATTCTACTTCCTTATTGGTATATAAATTGAAAAAATGTCAAAGTGACATGTGAATGTACAATAACTACCACATCGTTCCTCAAAGCACCAAAGTATACAGTATCGTATTTTTTTTTTCAAATATTGCGAATGTGCTCCAGAAATGAGAGATCGTGTTAAATGTCCAATTCTTGAAATGGTGCTTTCATAACACAGTAGATATTTGCTTAGTCTTGTGAACGTGTAACATGGATAGCGGCGCCATATTGGCCAACAACCAATGAATCTTGTGCATGCACCTTCTTTCAGAGACGTGTATGTGCACGTCTCTGATACTCTTGCTACGTCGTTATATGCCTTCATTCTTCTTTATAATTATCTTTTTACTCTTCATGTTTGATACATTGCTTGGCTCTCAAGAATCTGTAAACTTTCTGAGCACAAAAACTGCAAACGTTGATGAGAGATGAGATGGAAAAGCACGAGTGAATGTACACTAATATGTACTTATACATATAAAAATGAAGGATCACCCTTTTCATTATCAGCCACTTTGTATCTTTACGAGGTTTTGCTGTTCTAATGTTGACCGGACCTATGTTTTGTCAATGGAACAATTTTAATTTATCTATGCATAATCGTTGATAATGTTATTTTGTGTAAATTGGCAATCTTAAATCATTACACCTGCTGATTTATGATATATATTGTTTTGTTTGTTGGTTACAGACCACAGTTGTGATTTGCTGGTTGCGCATGCCAACGGAGATAGTCCGTAATTGTGAAAATACTGTGTTTTCAGCATGATGTAGCTTCTGTTTAAATAAAGTTAGCTAAGTCAGGTTTGCTGCATCATAGAGTTGCTTCATTGATGGTCATATAGGTGCACTGTCTTCCAGGCCAGGTGGGAACTTTATGGTGGGGAAGGACAATAATGTGACCCTGGCCAGAGCACAGTTCATACACCTGTACAAAGCTGACATCCAGATGTGGTTTCGTATTTCAATTATTACAAATTAACGAGCTGGGAATTATATGACAAAAATCCATCCATGTTTTTCTGACATGTTTATCTGTTAAATGCCGTTTACGGAATTTAAAATACCAAAATGCTGATTTTTTTAGACTGAAAAATGTTAATATGAAAAATAGAAGGATTTATAACTGTATTCTGTGGCCTGTTGATAAGACTACCTAGCAAGTGACATTAGTTAAAAAGGCCCACCATCAGCGTCATAACGTGGTACTATAAGAGACGTATATTTTAACTGAAAAAAAAAGGTTTCCTTTGACGAAGGGTCGTTGGGTAGGTGATTGCAACAAATGTAAAACTCACATACACAGTACAGAACATTTACTTTGCAGTCACGTCAATTGGTGAATTATGGTACATCTTGGGTCTTAAACATTCAACTTTGAATTCAAGTAGCGAACTTATCAGATAAGGTTTTGTGTGTCATGTTTGTTTAAATTCCAGTCTAACCGACATTTTTAAAATCGTAAGTTTCAAAACTTTCTTCAATGAACCTTAATAATCGGTTTATGGGTATTTATGAGTACGGTTTCATTTTGTTGCTTTATTATTAGGCCTTGTAATTTTTATGCCCAGGACAGGTTTAAGAGTGATCATGTTCAGCAAATAAAGCAGGTGGTTTCTCAGTGGAGTGGTCGCTTCAAAGAAAAGA
This sequence comes from Hermodice carunculata, assembly GCA_964020975.1. Taxonomy (NCBI): domain Eukaryota; kingdom Metazoa; phylum Annelida; class Polychaeta; order Eunicida; family Amphinomidae; genus Hermodice; species Hermodice carunculata. The sequence continues at coordinate 61,999,375 of OZ026613.1, forward strand.
ATGTGTAATATATATATATATATATATATATATATATATATATATATATATATATATATATATATATATATATATATATATATATAAACGCACTTAAAGATATCTTTAAAAATATATATGTATAAAGATATCTTTAAGTGCGTGTAAAGATACCTTCAAATATTTATATACGCAGAGATATGTTAAAAACCATTTCAAGATATCTCTAAATCAATTGAGAGATATCTTTAAATTGATTTAAAGATATGTTAAAATGGATTTAGAGATATCTTTGAATTCAATTAGATATATTGGTAAATATGCTCTATTCAAACATATATTTAAATGGATGGAAAGATATCCTCGAATATTTGGACATGTCGGCAAATATCACATACATTTAAAGATATCTTTGAATCAATCGACTTAGAGATATCTTGAAATGTATTTAAAGATGCCTTTAAATACAACTAATTTACAGATGTTTCTAAATCGGTTTAAACATCTCTAAATCTGTCTGAAGATATCTCTAAATGCTGGATAAAGCATTAGCACACCATTGCTTTGCAGACAGCTTGATATGGTTTCTGGGTCAATATACAAAGGTTTCAAGTGCGTTCACCATTGAATGAACTCAATCGTCATAGGCGTTTGGCTGTTTGCTGCTTCGTGAACAGAAGCATTTCAACACCAAGAAAAGTAATAGTGGTAACAAAAATCAATACACATGATTCCGGCGTGGCCAACCATAAAACATTGGCCAAAGTGCGAGTTAATTGCATAGATCGATAATTCCCTACATGGTTATCCATCCTAATGAAAGTATATTTCTTTTGCACTTTCTGTAGCACTTAAATGGTTGTCATTAATCTCATACACACACACATGACAAGCGTAAGACCTCTTTGAAAATCATATGTAGCTATGTTTTAACCTTTGTCTGTCACTGAAAATGTCTTATGGTAAAACTGTTGACACAAATTGCAGACCATTCTTCCCAGGCCACATACAAAAAAATGCAATCAATAAGTCTATACCTTGAAACATACACACACACACACACACACACACACACACACACACACACACACACACACGTATGTATGTATGTATGTATGTATGTATGTATGTATGTATGTATGTATGTATGTATGTATGTATGTATGTGTATATACGTGGAATATAAATAATTATAGTCAGTAAAGTTTGATAGAGGGTTGCGCAGTATGCTCACCACACAATTATGTATTTACCGAACTTTACAGGATAATTCCATAACACACCACCACAAAACGAATTGTTTTGATCTCTGGGGGATCCGGCAATAATTTAAAAAGAGGCATGTTATGTACAGGGTAGTTAAACGTGGATGCTGTATTTGTGTACCTGTTGTTTCTTATTGATGTCACGAACTCACACCTTGCGCCCCGGTCAACGGTAGAACCTGCCTGTGTGGGCAGGAACCCGATTGCACAGGAAGCATTCATTAACAAAGCATATTTCTTGCTTGTTTTTATATAGGACGCACGGTTTGCTCATGACACACTAAGCGTAACTGTCAAAACGATTTTATCGTTCAATAGTCGAGCCAACATATATTCTGTCAATTTTCTGAACAAATGGCATGATGCATAAAGGATAAATCCTGGATAAACCGGTTCAATATTTTTTTTAGCCTGGACTGTTTCATCATCTGTTGTGTTTCTTCATTTTAGCACTATACGTGGTGTGAGATTTCCACTTTTTTATGCCTAAGTTGTTTTCCATTAGGCGAATTCTACTGTTGATCGCTTAATTTATCAAATGGATTGATTTGACCAAATAATAAATCAATCAATCAATAAATTTGATGAGTCGTGCAACATCATAAAAATATTCTAGTCTTGTTCTTTCAAAAATCCACGAATTGACAATGTTTTGAACATTCATCATAATATCTTTATTGGAGCTTTTTTTAAAATAACTTTTCGATGAATCCCACGTCTGTAAACAACATCAGCATGTTAAACAATTTGAAGGGCCAAATATAAAACTGTCAGTAAGGTTGGTGTTTCGCTGTGTCTTTTTTATTCTGTTCTGTAGTTAAACAGGAACACAGAATCAGCATATAGACCTACATGAATTTGCACCTATTTAAGCCAGCATAGCTGAATATATTTCCTCGGTCAAGAGTATTCATTCCTCTAACACAAAGCCACGCCCCATACCTGTGGCTGGTGCAACCTTGAGCACGGTCTCGCTTGCTTTACTGATACATTTGTACATGTACATTACTCTCTCTCTCTCTCTCTCTCTCTCTCTCTCTCTCTCTCTCTCTCTCTCTCTCTCTCTCGCTCTCTCTCTCTCTCTCTCTCTCTCTCTCGGTAATAATGCTACTATATGTTGGTCAACCATGCGAATATACTTGGCAAACTAGGCTAAATCATATTGAGAATAGCTAAGCTTTTCTGTATTAAATTTCCGTTTCAAAAGTTGGCACTCATACTGACCAGTTGCTCACAAATCAATTCTTAAGGAGTTGTTGGTTACCGTGACCCCTTCCTCTTCATATGAGGTCACATAAATACCGAGTTAATTTTTCTCATATGAGCCCCACCACCAACTTTGCATATAGGTAATAATAATAATAATAATAATAATAATAATAATAATAATAATAATAATAATAATAATAATAATAATAATAATAATAATAATAATAATAATAATAATAATAATATAACCTTTACTTCATGTCGAATAAAATACAATAAGAAACATTAGCGCCGAGGAGGCACAGTGAAAATATTAAATGGAAAATGGCATGTACAATGATCTCACAGATGAAAATACATAGATCCGGTAATCAGGAAACTAGGTGATGTTCAAAACAGCTTTATTTCTGAATTGACATAGGACACAGACTGAGCACGAACATGATGGGCCAAGCCAGCTGTTGATTATGTTTTTGAATTGGCGTAAGTTTGTAGCATGCTTTATATCAGGTAGGGGTGAAGTTATAATACAAGAAAAATTTGTTTTAATAAATTATGTCCGAAACAGGAAATTGACCAATGGCAAAATAGAGAGGCTTTAGTTGATTACCAAACAGAGTGTACCTCCATCCTGTTTCTGACTGCGTGGAGGGGGGGTGGTCTCTTGAGTAACACTCGTCAAGAATATATTCCAAGTTTTTGTTGTATTTTTTTTATATATTTTATGTATTTATGGGCAAATATGCAACTGAAAATACTTTCGCATATCTACTTTCCTCTATCATATTTTTGACATGAATTTCTTTGTTTGCAGGAGACCAATACACATTTCAAAATGGAAAATGTATCTGCTACTGCCAAATTTTATTGCAACTTAATGTTAGTTAAAGAAGTATCATGTTGTTTGGAGCATTATCGTGTATACGAGCATAAGAAATTTGAGTTGGTGGTCAGAGATAACAATATTTTTTTTTAGATTTGAAAAAGTCGAAAATATAGGTTTTTTTTCTCGAAAAAGGCAGTTCCTTGCCGACCATGTACTTTATTTATATTTAATCAGACTATGTAACTCGCGTTCTAGTTCTTCACAAATGTCAAAGTTTCATACTTGTAAACCAGTTTTAACGGGACGTTTGTGTCTGCCAATTTCAATTTCGAGGTTACAGGCATTAATATTTTTTTCCTGATCTCTAAATACTTGTATTTTCTGACCCAAATAGGTATTTAAATGTTACACATAAGTATTTTTTTTCAGATTCACTCTTAGAGGCCAGATTATTTCTCCATTGATTTTTGAATACTTTTTGAAATAAATTTGCTTCATTATGCATGCTCCCAGTGTATAAAGGGCTTAACTATAAATATTATGCTCAAACATTTCATATTTTGACCGTCATAAGTAACGTTAATTCATAAATTTTTCTTTGGACATCATGCTCATTTTGTATTCGTATAACAAGAAGTAAGTAAATAAGAACACTTGAAAGTTTGCATGTGTATTCTCTGTCTGTCTCTGTCTGTCTGTCTGTCTGTTTCTGTATATATATATATATATGCATACATACTATATATATAATATATATACATACATATATACATACATTTCCTTCCATATATATATATATATATATATATATATATATATATATATATATATATATATATATATATATATATATATATATATATATGAACCTGTCTCTCAAAGAGAACACAGGCTTGGAGCGGAGCTATTCTGTTACGTGCAGAAAGAAAAAAGTTCTGTGATAGAACCGGATTATCAAGACAAATATATTTTCGGCAAGCAACATAAACCGCCATTCGCCTGAATTACCGCCAAACAATAACGAACGAAGAAAACGAAAGCCTTATTTTATGGCTGTGAATATTAGTCCTCACACTTTCCTAGCATCTACCATCCAGCTCTCTTATCTTTTCTTTACTCGTTCATATCTCATAATATTCGTGTAAATATGTTAAGAACTACAAATAAAATGAAAAAGCGCAAATTATCATTTTGAATGTTTAATATTTATGTCCACCAACAACGTTTTATGTATTATTTGGATGTTTATGTCATAATAATGTAAATGTATATGTGATGATTCTGGTCACTTGAAGCAGCCAAAAGATTTAAGTAAAGTTTAAGAAAATGGGGTTGATTTAACTTGCAAAAGTATACACCGAAATCGTTATTTATTAATATTAATCACATTGGTATCCACATACCTGGTTCAAAGATAATGAGTGTATTCGGTACATAGACATACATCCCTGTTTTTTTTTCTTCTGTGTTTTATGTAAACATGATAATTTCCGTATTTTTTTGCACATTTTAGCGACAATTTGTCAAAGTATTTTACAAAATTGGACATATAACTCAGTTGGATGTAAATTACAGATTCTGTACTGTTTATAAATGTCACTCAAATCATCCTTCTAGTTAGTAAAATTGTACATGTATACTGGAGAAATTAGGTCTTTTAGATAGCTCAGACATTACAAATGTGATACACTATACTCTATCTGAAAATAGTTCACACAATTTATTTAATTCAAAATTTAATTTGTCTTTAAACAAACATTTGAAATAAGTGAGAAATGATTTTGTTTTAAAATGTGGCGCTATTTATTTATACATAATTTATGTCTATTTTTGTCAGAAGAATCATTTGTTGGCAATTTTTCTATTTAACATATTATTAGTGCACATTTTTTAAAGAATTTCTCTCACCATCTGCACAACATATATGCAAGCTCAATGTGGTGGACAGATCAAGACTTGGGCTGCGTTCTGCCGTGGAAAAGTCCTTATTAGGAATTTCAAGGTCGAGAATCAATGCAAGAATGCGTTTGCTTTTGCCGTCGGTAGTGATACTCTTTGAATTATTAGGTTTCATTCCCCCGGGATCCAGAGTGCTGGACTGAATTTTTGCTTCATTCCAAATGTGCCCCTTTACAGTAGTTATTTTCCATCACAAAAATAAGTAGAAGACTGCACATACCAGATTCTCAAAGTTGTTTCCCGTTGTTGAGCTGTGCTCCATACTGTAACATATAAAAGTACACATATCCAGACGCATCAAACTCAACCTACACTGTCCATTAGGTAGCTGTCTTATTTCTAAGACACACGTACAAATCAGTAGTAGTTTCCAAATCTGAGTTGTGCTTAACATAACGCCTTCCAAAAATTGGCATGACGACAACACAAACGCACCAAGTTAATTTCTAGGAAAAGATTCACCTCATCCGTTTTCTGTCGCCTTCAGAAACCATGCGTTTGAGGGCGACATGTGCGATCTGTTTTCTAACCAGTTGTACTTTCGATTTTACTCTCCTTTTCACACAAAACCAGATTTTGACAATTTTGCACAGTATTTACTTCCTTTATTTTACCCTGTTTACTGCATGGAAATAATATCAGCACTGTCCTTACTCGTGATTAGTTTTAACGACAGGTGGTATTGGGTATGATATACATTCAGTAACGTTGTGAGGTTGCCAACCATCAGTATCATCTATCTTACATCGGAATCGCGTTGAGTGTGAGCACGTAGTCGGATTTGGGAAACAGGGGTTTTTTACCTGTCAGGATTCTCAGTTGACTTTGACACAAATTTAGTGTGCAGAAGAATTTCACGTAACCTACGTGTTGTGGTCATTTTATGGCTACTTTTGACAATGCTCATGGCCAGGCCGTGCGGACGGATATATAAACCTATACACCGGAGCGAGGAGGCTAGTTTATCTGGGTCAGGAGGGTTTTAAAAATGCAACTTCAAGGTAACTGTGAATATGACCGGCGTCTTGGACTCTTGCCGTACATACTCTGTGTTTATCATTACTTCGTCACGTTGCAAATAATAATCTGGAAAAGCAAAAGTAGAATTTGGCCCCTCCCCCCCACCCCCCGTCTCTATTTTGTATAACTGGCGGTATTGGTAAAACAAGAGACCCGCAAATATGGTGCAGCTTTATTGTGATTACCTTAATACAATCATTTCGATCTAAATCTTTTCTACAAAAAATGAACATGTTTAAAACTCCAGCATGATGATAACTGAGTCACAACCGTATACACTAAGTGATCCTGGGTGGCATAGGCCTATGAGTGAATTGACTGCAGTGTTTCACACTGAGACTGTTCAGAGTAATTTGTCAGTCAAAACAGCCTAACAAACCACAACACAATATGGTACAATACAGTCCAGAACAAAGCAATACAGTCCAGTATAAACTTATCAACAACACCTAAAACACTAAGTCACAAGTAGTCCAGAAGACATTACGCTATGTACACGATCAGAACACACACACACACACACACACACACACACACACACACACACACAAGGAAAAAATGCATGATAATAATATACCAGTACAGGCTCTATGTTACAGTGATTTTCCTCTTATTTCCAAACAACATTCTATATTTTTTTTTAACAATTTTCCGTATCTGTAATTCCATAACGAAGTTAAATAGTTGATTCTTATCAAACTGCTTTAAATCCGTAAAAAAAAAGAAAGAAAAAGAACAAATCTAATTCTTTTATCATGGCATTGCCAGGGACTCTGAATGGCTTGCAACCCAACATAAAATTTATTACGTTTTCGACAGTGTTGCATACATTGCAGGTCCTGTCATGTACTGGGGTTTTGTGAGTGCGGTTGTGTCTACCTGTTTCCATGCGAAAATTATAGGCACTAATGCGTAGCCTGTACGTGATAATTTTACGAATATCAAAATTTTTAAGAATATCCGAATGGAGTTTAAACTTAAGTTGGTTTTTGTATCTACGTAGGTTCTAAGTTTGGATTCATTACTATCTTGTTTTGATATGCCATTTTCCCATTGGCTTTGAAATATAAACACAGCTTCTCTCCTTCTTTTGTAATATAAAAATCATCTCGAAAATAATGTCACAAAGAACCTTTCATTAAAAAATGAGGATCTATCGTTGGGGAGGATTATCAATTTTCATTAACACTGAGTTCTTTGTTTTTCCTCTGTTTTTAATGGCTAACTCTATATGCATGATTTAAGGATCCAATAAATGTAATTATGATCTTAAACGGAAGCAGCTAGGCCTACCTGGAGATGTATTTTGCAAACTTGAAATATTTTAGTGTACACTACAAGTCTTGACAGTATTTTGGTTAGGATCTTTGTTTATCTTTGATTTAATACATATAAGCCTTTCTCCTTAATACTTGTATAGGTTATTCACACCAAGAACTTGTATACATAGCGACACTGCAGTGAATAAGCGAAAGGCAGTACAGATCGTTTGACAGTGAATGATATTTTTCAGGGATGTCCAAAACTTTTTTTATGTATTAATTGGTTACTGGAACTTTTTCTTCCTGTAAGAGACAATTTGAATATCACATTCAACAAGTAATTTTGTAGCAGTCAATGCAGTCTGTGACACATCACGGGTCATCAGCTATATCAGGACATGTTTGGTAGCCTTGCCTGGCATATATATCTACTGCTGACTCCTTGTCAGAAGAAGAAATTCGTTAAAAGAAAATAATTAATTCGTGTGTGCAAGACCTTACTTATGAATGCATGGTTTATCAGTAACATGGAAGTACATGTATACGGAATTAAATTTTAAGGTAGAATATGTGAGACATAAATGAAGTTTAGACTCATTCTGTGTACTAAATTTTTAGTCCTGATAAATGCAACTACACATGCAGCAGTAAAGATGTACGCACATGACAAAAACGTATTAGTTAAATGTAAGAAGCGAAACAATGTGCTGTTTCTTTATATTTAATTATTTGATACAAGATTAAAACACACACACACACCTGACACCCTATGTAGCTATATGAAAACATGATATGGATATATGGGCCCCCTCCCCTTCCGTGGAACAGATCTAGCGATCATAATGTAACCAAGGGTTTAAAAAAATCCTAAAAGAAATAAACATAAAGGTCCTGATTATAGAAAATATACATCATTTGGAAATTTCATATGTGCAAATGTATGTTTTTTACGGGATGATTATTGCATCAACAGTATTTATTGTGACTAAACCTTTAGGTGTAATTGCTATATAAATTTTAGTCACATGTCGTTTCGCGGAGTTTTGAATCTAAAAAAAGTTGCAAACCCCAATGAACTAACAAAATGTTATTTCAACATCTTTATATGGAAGTTGCAACTTACTTTTTAAAGAAATCCTTATGCTTATTCAACAATTAACTGTTAAGGTTTCAATTTTAGTAAAGATTTGGTGATTTTTTAAAATGTCGGATAAGAAATATTTTTGCGTGTTCGCAAAAGTATATTGATATATTTGTCAATACAAGAATAATTTATATCACCATTGGAGTTATGTAACTCAGCTCAATAACAAATGACATGTGTGTTGGCTTAGAAAAGACGTGTGTTGACTTAGAAAGGTAGCACCGTGTGTTGAATAAAGTACGAACGCAACAGTACATTGCTGTTGCGGGTACTTTTCACATTAAGGCACTGTCAATTTTGTGAGTTAGTGTGCCGAACATTGAATGGAATGCAAGCCATGTGTATGCCGCTGCCACAGAGACACCGGAAGGAATGGTCCACATAATAACAATGAAGATGTACATGGGCATGGAACCAACATTTGGTTTGTAACTGTAAGCACACTTAATGTTGTGATATACAACTGTACAAAACTTGTCCAAAACATGTTAGGGTAGTTCACACTGTATGGTGTAGATGTGAAGTCATACATGAACTTAAATGTCACTTTAAACACTGTTCAATAAAAAAGTGAGTTACCACATGATCCAGATACTCCCAATTTATGCAATTCTAGAAACGACTCTGTTGAGAAGTGTGCACACAAAGGAATGTGTCAAAGATAAGCCCAACCCAACTCATTGCATTGTATCGTATCGTTATGCAATTCTAGAAACGACTCTGTTGAGAAGTGTGCACACAAAGGAATGTGTCAAAGATAAGCCCAACCCAACTCATTGCATTGTATCGTATCGTACACTATAGTGTCGATTAATTTGTATAACTTTGGTCCGATGCCTACGATATACATGTCACATACACAGAGAGCCTTTCGATTCAGACCAGCCAAAAGAGTGGAGTAAAGAGGCTATAATAGAGACTGGTCGCAGTATAGAATAGACCGTAAATTGACCGAGTCCCTCAGCATGGTTACAAAGGATTAAGCGTCTGGCAGCGGCTTCTGCTAGCACAGATGCCAACATTCAAAATGCAATTTTAGGGACGATCAGCAAAGGCCTTCAGAAACACAAAATAATTAACAAAGAGTACAGAAGAAAATACCCAATTTTGCTGAGGGACACACTTATTGTAAAATTTTCAGCTGATTTCAGGGATTGTCCTTGATAATGAAGGGCAGTTGTCATCTCTGCGTTAGATGGTCATAATGAATCAATACGGTAGAAGGTCATAACTGTGGCTGCGGTCTACACTTATTTTTTAATTTTATTTTCTTGAATGATATTGATTATTATTCAAATATACATATATTTATTTTGAAATAATCATTGATGAAAAAATATCAAATATCGCTGCTACATGTTGATATGAAATTGCATAAATGTATTCAAAACATATTAAATATACATTTACGCGAACTCAAATAGCCATTGTCCATAATATTATATTTTTGAACAATAAAGCGAGTCATAATACAAAAGGGACAATCAATAGGATGTTTCATATTAATTTGAATCCTGTGCAGCTACCTATGCTCCAGCGAAGCACGTGACAAGAAGGAGGGCAGATACATGTAATAAGCAGGACTAAATGGGCTTCTGTATGAAAATTAAAACTTGAGAAAACATAGAGCTGAAGAAAAGTGATTCGAAAAGTTTTAAAACGTACAAGGTGCTAAGCATACTTTGAAAATCCAGTTCCTTGATACAGAAACGGTGTTACTTCTAGATGGTTCAGTAACAGAGCTGGTACAAATACGCTCATCACGGTAGCGGCATAGTTCCGTTGACTGGCAACTGAGAAACCGCAGTAGGTCTGCATGTAATATAGTTAAATATGATAAACCTGTATTCCATGATTTCAAATATAATTTTAAACCAAACAGTCAACATGCAGCAGTAAGAAAGATTTGTCAAAGACTTTGGCACTATTGTATAGCCACTTCAGCTTTGGTATTTTGGTAAATATCTACATGACAAATTATGGCTAACCCTTTTCTGGTTCACATAAGATTAAGTCAATGGCTTTACTTGGGTATGCTCTCATGATAGGTATATCTTCTACAATAATAAACAACAATGTTTTATGTCAACTAGAATTTTATGTAAAAAGCCGACAGCTTACATCCCGGCGCTTCGGGGCAACTTGAGCAGGACAGGATTAATTTGCTGCCTGGAAGCCATTTCATCATTGGTCTATCTTTCCTTTACCATTATCATAAAGGCCACTTTGTTGTTTGATGAGTACAAATCACACATCCTTATACCGAGGTCATTCTCCTGACAGCGCCCCAGAAGAGCGATCAAGTTTACTGTCAGCTTTTGGCTCGGCAGTGAAATTTCAGATTGTGCATTGTGATCCGGAGGCTATCTCTCCGTGGGCCCGGGCTACCTCTTCATGGGGGTATGGAGTGCCTCTTCGTCCCTATACTCGTAATGCTATAAATTATGGTCAAATAGGCCCACTATATCCAAAGTATATATTGCTACATAAGAAAATCCGGTATAATCATTTTTACCTTACTATGGGACAGCCTAAAAGTGTCATGAATTCCGGACATGTTTTTAACTTGATTTTATTCATTGTGTAATGCCACGTATACAATCAATCATATACTGATCCATGCCTTTGGTCTACATGTGGCTACATGAGAAAGCCATGTGGGAAAAGAGTATCTTTTCCCATTTTAGAATCATTTGATGACTAGATACCTACACGGTACGACGAATCAGATTATCATTCAATGCCGTGTTATGTTCGTGTAGATTAATGTTTCATATTTATGAAGTATTAATGTGGACTTGAGAGGATAAATGGACTATCTGATCATTGAGATGCGGGCCGCATTATTTAATTGCTCTCGAGGATAACGAAGCTTAATAAACTCTAATGAGTGAGTCTATATCATTATTATCCAGTTGGCCACAGACTACAGTTATAAATCCTTCTATTTTCCATATTAGCATTTTCCAGTCTAAAAAATCAGCATTTTGGTATTTTAAAATTTCTTCAACGGTATTTAATAGATAAAAATGTGAGAAAAACACGGACAAATTTTTGTCATACAATTCCCAGCTCATTATTTCGTGATAATTGAAATACGAAACAACACCTGGATGTCAGCTTTATGCAGGTGTATGAACTGTGCTCTGGCCGGGGTCACATCATTGTCCTTCCCCACCATAAAGTTCCCACCTGGCCTGGAAGACAGTGCACCTATATGACCACCAATGAAGCAACTCTGTGATGCAGCAAACCTGACTTAGCTAACTTTATTTAAACAGAAGCTACAGCATGCTGAAAACACGGTTTTTTCACAATTACGGACTATCTCCGTTGGCATGCGCAACCAGCCAATCACAACTATGGTCTGTAACCAGTTGCGCACAGCAGTGTCTGTACACAGTTAAGACGATATGCTGATTATTTTTGTAAAGTCATTTTTGGTCGAATTTTCATTTCCCCCTGGAAATTGGATACTAAAAAGGTTTAGTTTATATTTTTTGCGCATAAGAAAACGTATTCTCAGCTTAATTACAATGCTCCAGTTCGCAATAAATAAATGAGATGGACACACAGGAATATTTACGCAAACCAAGTTGAGCTGTACAGTTCCAGTCTGACGAGCATGAAGAAATCAACCATGGCATACAGCTTGTTAATACCAATTACTTCAAAGGGTAATCAGGCTTCATTCGCCAACTGGAAGGCGCAATACGAACTTTTCGTTCGTCCCTAAAAGCGGAGTACATCTCGACTTTGTGCCTCAGCTAATTCGCTATCCACGGATCAATACTTTCGGCCTTTGGCCTGTTGACTTCACACTGTCAACTTGGATATGATAACAGGCCCTGTGGCGGTATGGTTCTCACTGGCTCCTTGTGGCAGGAACTAGGGGTCCCGCTTGTAGCCTATTTTTTGTTCTCGACCTGGCCAGACCACTTTTGTTAATCACCCCGGCGTCTGACAGGAAAGGAAAAATAGTTTAGACATATCAAAACCCACCCCTCCGAAAAATGGGATGTGTGTGTGTGTGTGTGTGTGTGTGTGTATATATATATATATATATATATATATATATATGTGTGTGTGTGTGTGTGTGTGTGTGTGTGTGTGTGTGTGTGTGTGTACACTGAAATTGGCATTCCAATCATCCTCTGTGAAACTTTCGTAAATGAATTGCTGGTACAATTGCCCAAATTGGTATTTTACCCAAATTGATTTATTAAAAATCATTTCCACACCAGAAGTCAATTTTCTACTCAAGCAAACTGGCTCTAGCATCTCGAAGTCCTTAACTAAATTATTCAACCACTCATTGTCTACCGGTGAATTCCATATGAAGCGGAAAAATCAAATATATGTCCTGTTCACAAGAAATCAGATTTGCAACTAAAATCTAACTATCGCCCAATTTCTTTACTTTGTAACGTCTCAAAGGTCTTTGAAAGACTGGTGTACAACAAACTTTATGAATATCTAATAGTAAATAATCTCTTGACCAGGCAAAATTCCGGCTTCGTCTGTAAAGATTCCACAATTAACCAACTAATCAGCATCCTGCATAAAATATATAATGGCTTGGAACTTAACAAAGAGCCCAGGATTGTTTTCTGGACATTTGTAAAGCCTTTGACCGCGTATAGCATCGTGGTCTCATCTTTAAAATGCGTCAACTTGGCATCACAACACCCATCATCAAATGGCTTGAAAGTTATCTGTGCAATCGCCAACAAAAGGTGGTCATACAGGGTCAAAGCTATTCATGGCTTCCTATTGAAGCTGGGGTGCCCCTGGGATCTATCCTTGGTCCGCTCCTATTCTTGATCTACATAAATGATATCGTTGACAACATTTCTAGTGACACCAGACTCTTTGCTGATGACACTAGTGTCTTAGAAATTATCTATGGTCGTGAAGTTTCAGCAAATCGCATGAATACTGATCTTGGGCGCCTATCCCTGTGGGGGTCGGTTGTGGCGTATGACATTTAGTGCTATTCAATCCCTCTCTGTTTTGTTCTCCTGCAAAAGAAATAAAGAAAGCCACTCAACCCTGTACCTAGGTGACTGTGCCATACATGAAGCCACAAGCCACAAGCCACAAGCCACAAGCCACACCCACTCAGGCATTACTCTTTCCCATAACCTAACGTGGCATCTTTACATAAATCGTATTATTACGAAAGCAAGTAAACACTTGTCTCTCTTAAAAAGACTTAAATTTAAACTCTCCGGGAAAACCCTTGATAAATTATATCTATCCATGGTCTACCCAATTTTAGAATATGGGTGTGTTTTATTTGACAGTTGCAGCCGAGAGCTGTCTGATCTTCTGGAGGGATTGCAGTATGAAGCAGCCAGAATTTGTGCTGGTGCAATGAAATTTACATCTAACGATAGGCTACTCGCTGAGATAGGTTGGGAGCCGTTTCACACTCGCAGGAAATTCAATAAACTAGTTCTTTTATATAAAATCCTAAATAAATTCACCCTCCCTACCTTTATGCCTTATTCCAAATTATGTTATAACTCAAGTAAACCGACCGCTTCGGAATCCGCATCAACTCAGATTAATTAAGTGTAAGACTGAACGTTACTCTTAATCCTTTCTGCCTTCTTCTATTAGTCTGTGGAATGACTTGACTGACGTAGTCAAATTGTCTCCCTCACTTTCGATATTAAAATTTAAGCTAAACAAACTCATGTTTTTCCGCCATGAGATTCCTAAATATTTTGCATTCTGAAATCGCTTTCTTAACATTATCCACACGCAGCTCCGTCTTGGGCGTTCTCAGCTAAATTCTTACTTGTTTGAGATGAATATTTTGCCTTCTCGTGCATAAGTCTCAAAGAGGATACAAGTCACTTTTTTCTATTCTGCCCCGTTTATATTTTACCCAGGTTACAACTGCTGAGCTCTGTTACAAACGTGCTAGCTCCTGGTGCTCACCCAAATTTATTACCTGATCTAGACAGTGATAGATTCATCGAAATCATGTTATACGGTGGTGTCGATCTTTCAGACTAATCAAAAAAGGACATTTTTGCTGCAATTCAATTGTATATCAATCAGACCAGATGCTTTGTTTACTGATATTCATTGTTGAATTTATTAATCTATTGTTATTTGTCATGTGATCTTAGCTTGGAAATGGATTTTTATGTATCGTCCTGTGTGTTCTGTACATAGCTCTTGTATATCTGCATGTCTGGAGAACCCTTTTATCAATCACTCAGTGGCTACTGGGCAATCCAGTTTGGGAAATAAACACGTTGATAATATAATAATTGTCATAAATAAATATGACGGGAATTGCAGCAAATAAATGATCGTTCTTTTTTGTTTTGCCTCCATGTCTTTCGCGGTATTGATAATCTTTTAGGATAGTTTTCAAATTTCCTGTAGCCTTTTCATAGTCCCAATACGCCCAAAAAATTAAAACAACAACAACAACAACAACAACAACAACAACAACAACAACAACAACAACAACAACATTAAAAAACCTCATTTGTGACATTGTTGCCGCCATTTGGTATGAACATGCAGATTGTCTCAGGGTATTTTTGTTTGCCCAAATTACGTCAATTCCAATTGAAAATCAGTTGAATAGGCTACAGGATGTAAGTTTACATTCAGTTCAACCGTCACTTGAATAATGTGCTTTGCGCTTGATTGGTGTGAACGGCTCACTGCATTTTCCTGGGTCCGCCGTGTGAAGAGACTTGCTGAAGCCGCCATGCGGCTTCCAGCAAGCACTGTGGGTTTTTTGGCGTGAACAAACTATTAAACCAAGCCTGTTAAGGTTAAATCTGCACGGAGCACATAACTATTGTATTTGTGTCTTTTTGTTCACAACCAGTTCCTTGTAGTCATTACCCTATTCCACTGTCCGAACTCTTTACTCTCCACAAGCTAACCTGTCACTGTCTAACCTATATACATATGGAAGTACTATTGTCCTTATTGTACACGTTCTTCTGTACAATTTTGACATAGGCTGTATTAGCCCAAATAAATTAAAGGGCTTGAGCGGGTAACTACTAATAGAGTCCTTGTTTTGGAGCCTATACCCGTACATGTCTCTCTGAGTAGCGGCTTCTTGTCTAAGTTGAATATACAACAAAGAAACCCACATAATAACTTGAAAAAATTGATTTGCTTGTCAGCAAATCAGTCTGTGTGCTTTGGAAAATTTTAAAGATTGCCTATTCAGTATTTATTTAACTCCTGCAACAACATTTTTTCATGCAGATATGTCCACAAATTATAAATTGAAGTTGGAAATGCACCTCAATCTATTATAGTTTTGAAGCTAGTCAAGACTTAAATTTTTTTGGCATTTGCAGGTTTCGAAATTAGCGGGTATCTAGGTGCCCATATGCCCCAGGCAACTTTCATTCGTGTCCGGCAAACTTTATTTCCTTAGCTGGTTTCCCATGGAGCATCTTTCTATCTTCAGCAGAACATACAATTTCTAACGATAGTGGGAACAATAAATACAGTTCACAAAATTTTATTTTTTTGTGCGGAAACACTGTTTTCATAGTGGTGACAAATATAGCTCTTGTTCATCTATATTTCCAACATTTTAAATATCAGTGTCTTTTCACAAGCTAACTAGCAGCTACGATACTCATGTGGTGGGAAACTGGGCAACATTCTGGAGGCTTGGGCAACTTGAAAAAAATGCTGTGGTTGCCCAGGGGAAACTTGAATAAATTGTTCATTTCTACCCCTGATTTGCCTAATTGGCATAAATCCATCTGCTACAACTTTGATTCATGGTTCATTGGATGCAACTATCCTACAAATCTATCAACTGAATTTTGAATGACACATGAGACTATAATAGTTTTGAAGTTATTCAAACAATTTGAATTTTGTGTATTCACCTAATTTGCATAAATTAGAATGCTGCAACTTTGGCTCATGTTTCATTGGATTCGACCGTGTCACAAACCTACGAATTGAAGTTGGACTGACACCTCTTTTTATAATAGTTTGAAAGTTATTCAAGAATTCAATCTTATGTATTCACGTAATTCACATACATCAAAATGCTACATTTTTGGCTCATGATTCATTGGATGCGGCTATGTCATAAACCTATACGTTGAAATTGGATTGGCGCCTCCATTTATAACAGTTTGGGAGATATTCAGCTTAAAAATGTTTCAATGCTGCTAATGCTACAGTTTTTGTTCACTGTCCATTAGATTGACAGGTGTCACAAACCTGTGTGGAATTCTTTAAAATTTGCGTCTATCTGTAATAGGTTGGAAGATAGAGAGCTTTTAAAATTTTACTTGTCTCTAACTTGCATAATTTTTTACATGACATTTAAATTTGATGCTAAACCCATTTATACTATGAAATAAAAATTACTACATCAACACTAGATTCTCATGCTTTGTAAATCTGGGGTATAAAATGACTGCAACAAGTGAAACATGTATACAGTGGTCCCCCTCTTATGAGGCCCCTGTCACCAGAGGCCACCTCTCTTGAAAGGCCAGCATTCTGTACAGAAAGTATGGTATTTATATTATATTGTCCCCTTCAAGAGAGGCCACCCCTCTTGTAAGGCCACTATTTGACTGCATTTGGGGTGGCCTTATAAGAGGGGGACCACTGTACATTGATATACAAGTATTTATAAGTACATGTATCTGAATTTCACTATTTACAGGAACATAAAAACATTTGCATGACAATCTCTATCAATATCAACTGTTACGCTCACCAAATCCACTGTCATACTTAAAATTCAACATCACATAGCTCTTACAGAGATCTATGTGTCTAACTATTGAGTGTCACCTGCCTGAATTTGTCATCAAACTTAGGGTTGTTAAGTTTGCACAAGCAACATCCAACTCCACTCAGCTCCTGACAAGAATCTATAGCATTGTACATGTACACGTTTGACTATCACAGTTCAACAACCTACTGAAGGTGTGGACAAACTTAAGTTGCAAGTTTTGTACAGGCTAAACACGGATGAAATACGATGAATTTTTCTTGAGTGTGGGCAGTATTTACAAGAGTCATGAAACAATGTTATAGATATTTAACTGACAAGCAAATGTCACTGTTGGGTCCAGAAATACAACAGCTATGCCTATGGGAGCTCAGACTGCCTGCATGCCCCAATGTACCCACTGACCAAAATCCTTCCATATGACAGTTGGTTATTACAGGCAGTTTGGATCTGTGTTTGGGTGATTTCTGGTAGTTGATCTGAATCTCCCTTGACAAAGACATGCTAAACATTGGTTCATATTTCATTGGATGCTGCTATGTCACAAACCTATCTGCCCCCCCCCCCCCTTCAGTCAGCACTAGCTTATTGTGGTGGGGAATGGCAGCTTCAGACTATATATAGCCTCCTTGGTACACAATGCAGACAAGTTTACTCTAGCAACAGGGCCAGTCTCCCTAGGGATTGAAGTCTAAGCCTGCTGCACCACTGTCTCTCTTCTAATAGGTATGGAGGCCAGACTCCTCACAGTTCAATTATCTCTGGTTGCATAACAGCCCGTTTGTGAAAACATTTACCAGCTTCAGGGCACAGTGGAGTGCCCAGACTATATCAGATGCACTGTGTATTCTGTGGAATTTAGTGAATTTAACATAAATTAAACTTTTCAACTTTGTATGCATGTTATAGGATTTTTCTTCAGCAACAGACCCACATATCAAGCTTTGAGTGGTAACTCTATCTAGAAAAGTTTAGAAGATTTGTAAGATTTAAAATTTCCCAAAATATGCCTCTAATTTGCATAATATTTAACATCATGACTGTTCCAAACAATATGCACAATGTCACTGTTAGGTCTATGACCATGCTAAGTTTGGTACTTATTGGAACAACAGTTTCTGAGAGAAGCTGACCACAAAACTGGCACGCAAATATAAATGAATAAACTAGAAAAAAAAGATTTGCTTGAAAGCAAATCTGTCTGTGTGTGTGAAAAATTTGAACAATTACAAAAATATGCAGTGTTGCAACACTTACAATTTGAGTCCAACATTAATAAAATTGGATGGAAAGTGACCAAATTATAGGTAGATGAAACATTCAGAAGGCAAAACGACCTTGACCTTTAGAGGTCAAATGTAAATGAAAAGAATGTGAAGTGTTACAGTATCTACAGTGTGAGCCCAACATGATCAAAATTGGATGAAAATTGACCGAATTATCGCTAGATGAATATCTCAAACGTCCGAATGACCTTGACCTTTAGAGGTCACATGTAAATTACAAAAATGTGCTGCGTTACAATTTCTACAATTTGAGTCCAACATCATCAATCAATATATACAATTTGAGCTCAACATGATTAAAATTGGATCAAAATTGACCGAGTTATGGCTGGATGAATATTTCAAAGGCCCGAATGACCTTCACTTATGACCTTTAGAGGTGACATGAATTATAAAAATGTGCAATGTTACAAAATCTATAATTTGAGCCCAACATGATCAAAATTGGATTAAAACTGACCGAGATATGGCTAGATGAATATTTCAAATTGCAAAATGACCTTGACCTTTGATCTCTAGAGGTCACATGTAAATTACAAAAATGTGCAGTGTTACAGTAGCTACAATTTGTGTCCAACATGATCAAAATTAGATGGAAATTGACCGAGTTATGGCTGAATGAATATTTCAAATGTACAAATGACCTTGACCTTTGACCTTTAAAGGTCACATGTAAATTACTCTAAAGGTCACATGTAAATTACAAAAATGTGCACTGTTACAATATCTACAATTCTGGTCCAACATCATCAAAATCGGATGAATAGTTTAGAAACCAGAAGCAATTGAATTTTTTTAATTGCCCTAATTTGCATAATTTTCAAAATCTTGACTATTCAGCACGATATGCGAAACTTCATTGCAGGTGCTATAACCATGCAAAATTTGAAATTTCTAGCTTGCACGGTGTCTGAGTTTAATAAATCTGGCGGAAAGAAAGATAGGAAAGAAAGAAAGAATATTGGGTAAAACAATATGTTTGTGTTCACACACAGACATAATAAATAAATAAATAAATAAATAAATAAACTAGAAAAGGAGATTTGCTTCAAAGCAAATCTGTCTGTGTGCCTTGAAAAGTTGTGAATTTTAAATGCAACAACTTTTGTATATCCTTCATTGGATGTGCTTATAGCAATAACATAAATTGAAGAGGGGGTGGCAATGCAGACCTAGGACCTCCACACATGATTTCGTTAATTCACCTTTGTTTGGGTGGTGGTGGTGGTGGGGGGGGGGTGGTGGTTTACCTTCCATCGTTCGACCCCCACACCCCATCAAAGATCAAATGTAATGCAACCCAATCATGCAATCCGATCTGTAACGTTTTTGGTACGTCACATTCCATTAAGCTTGTGGTTAGATGAAAATTTCAAAGTTCAAATGACCTTAACCTTTGAGCTTGAGAGGTCACATGCAAATTACAAAAAAATGAAATGTTGCAACACCTTTCATTTGAGCCCGATATGACTGGAATTGGATGAAAATTGACCAATTTATGCCTGGATGAAAATTTCACTGGGGGAAATAACCATGACCTTTGAATTTTAGAGGTCACATCGAAATTACAAAAAATGTGCTGTGTGGCAATACCTACTATTTTGGTTCAGCATGATTAAAATTAGATGAAAATTGATCACGTTATGGCTGGATTTAACTTTCAAAAATTTCAAAGGTCCAAATGACCTTTACCTTTAGAGGTCTCATGTATATACAAAAATAGGTAGTGGTACAAACCCGTATATTGAAGTTGGATTGGCCCGTGTACCTTAAATGGTTTTGCAGATATTCAAGATTTAAATTTCCGAATGGCGCTAATCTGCATAATTTTCAAAATCGTCAAGCCTCTTAACAAAAACTCACGACTTCATGTATGCAGATATAATCATACCATGTTTGAAGTTTCGACATACGATATTTTCAAATGATATAGCGGACAAATTTGCCTGTAAAGAAAGAAACAAATATTTGTTACTGAGCACTGAGTGTGATCAAAATGCTCTTCACCCTCAGTCAATACAATATACCACAAAAAGTATTTAACTTATTAAAAGTCAAAGACCAGCTACATGGTGTGCCCTCTCACTGCTTCTGAACAGCAATTGAATGAGCCTGGCTTGAAAGTACGCATATCAATCAGTGGGGGATGGACGGGTCACACTGCGAATTGGGAAAGGGCCAACATGTATCTCAAGAATTAGGCAAAATTGGTTTGGGGAACTGAGAAAGTACTGATTTTTATCCTGGAAATTATGGTTAGATAAATTATTTACTGGGAAATGGGATTAATGTGTTCTGGAAACAAGGAAACACTCTTTATCATTTCATGGAAATGGGGATTGGAATCCCTCTCCAACCCCTCTAATTAGATAACCTAAGCTAAGAATAGACTGAAATGTTTACACTGCTCCATCTAGCAGTGCGGAGGTGGCCGCGTAACACAATCACATATTGACTACTAGGAAGTGGTTCTGGGCAAAAAGACACAAATACAATATTATTAAAAGTTTATATCACACATATTATTAATGGTCTATATCTGTGGCATGTTCATGCTGATGTGACAGTGAACAGGCATCCAAATCTGGTGTCCATAGCAACCAACTGACATAGTTCCAGAGCACAGATTATAGGAAATAGGTGACCCTAGATGCAGGTGTACATGGACTGATACGCGACATGCATATTAATTTCCCGCCAAAAGGCACGGGTTTGACATCTCTCACTCGCCGAGGACGTGCAGGCACTTCCCAGTCACAGACAGGGACACTTGCCCTTTCCTAACAATATTAGTCACTGTGGTTTTCTGACAAATTCATGTTTACAAATGCCAATGCCATATCCAACTAGTACTTTGCTATCTGGATATCAGAAGAAATTAGAATTTGCCTGTAAAAAGTATTCTTTATTTCCAGAATATCAGCAACATCCCGCCTGCCCACATGGAGGTTACAGACCACAGTTGTGATTGGCTGGTTGCGCATGCCAACGGAGATAGTCCCTAATTGTGAAAATACTGTATTTTCAGCATGTTGTAGCTTCTGTTTAAATAAAGTTAGCTAAGTCAGGTTTGCTGCATCGCAGAGTTGCTTCATTTGTGGTCATAAAGGTGCACTGCATTCTTGGCCAGGTGGGAACTTTATGGTGGGGAAGGACAATGATGTGACCGAGGCAAGAGCACAGTTCATACACCTGTATAAAGCTGACATCCAGGTGTGGTTTCGTATTTCAATTATCACAAATTAACGAGCTGGGAATTATATGACAAAAATCCATCCATGTTTTTCTGACATTTTTATCTGTTATATGCCGTTCACGGAATTTTAAAATACCAAAATGCTGATTTTTTTAGACTGAAAAATGCTAACATGAAAAACAGAAGGATTTATAACTGTAGTCTGTGGCCTAGACAAGTGCCCATATGTAGCTACAATTTGTGTCCAACATGACCAAAATTGGAAGATAATTGGCCGAGTTATGGCTAGATGAAAATTTCAAATGACAAAATGACCTTGACCTTTGACCTTTGGAGGTCACATATGCATTACAAAAATGTGCAGTGTTACAATATATACAATTCGAGCTCAACATGATTCAAATTGGAAGAAAAATGACCGAGTTATGGCTGGATGAATATTTCAAAGGTCCTTTACCTTTGACCTTTAGAGGTGACATGTGAAATACATAAAGTGAATTACATAAATGTGTAATGTTACAATATCTATAATTTGAGACCAACATGAGTAAAACAAGAGGGCTGTGTGAACAGCCCGTGCCTCAGCTGATCTTGACATTCATCACACTTGCAGCTCTATGAATTTGGGAAAGGATCAAGGACACCATGTTCTGAGTAAGTCTGACCTTTATAGAAGAACACTTACATGTGCAACATCAAAGTTCAAGTAGTTCTCAAGTTATAATGAAGAGTAAAATTCATGTATGTTGCACTGTGACCCACCAAACGAGGTCAAGGTCATTCATGTACTGTCTCAGCATGACCTTCATACAGAATAATTAACATGTGTAGCTAACTCAAAACAGATCTCAAGTTATCAAGTAAACAGTAAATTTCGTGTCAGTTGTCCTGTGAATTAGCATTAGAATGCCCATTGACTTACATAGTAATCAATAGGAAAACTGCATCGAATGATAAGTACCCGAATTGAAAATCCTTAAAAATCAGGAATCCAAAGCAGTGCCACCTAGTAAACAACTGTTTGACCCTTCCACAACAACATATCCATCACATTTCAGCTTAATCTGAGGGACCGTTCTGACAACAAGTGAAAAATAGCAAAACCATACAAAAAATTCCTAAAAAAAAAAAAAAAAGCAGCGCCATCTGGTGAACAAATTGGGAACTGGGTGTCCCCGGGAGTGTCTATGTATGATATCAAAGCAATTGGGTACGCAGTTTCAGAGAAGAAGATTTTTTAAGATTTGTCCAAAAAAACAACAAAAAAATTCATTAAAAATAAAAAAATCATGGGAGCATGAACATTTGAACAAAATTGGTAGAAACCCACCCAACGCACATTGCCACCAAGTTTGAAGTTAATCTGGATGACGGTTTTGGAGAAGAAGTAGAAAATGTGAATTAGCATTAGAATGCCCATTGACTTGCATAGTAATCAATAGGAAAGCTGCATTGATCGACAAGTACCCGAATTGAAAAAATCGTTAAAAATCAGGAATCTGCAGCATTCCCACATAGTGAACAATTTTGTTTGACCCTTCTACAAGGAACATATCCACCATGTTTCAGCTTAATCTGAGTGACGGTTCTGGAGAAGAAGTCGAAAATAGCTATAATACACAAAAATTCTTAAAAAATTAGAAAAAAATTGCAGCGCCACCTGGGGAACAAATTAAGAACTAGGAGTCCTAGGCAGTGTTCCTGTGTGATATCAAAGCAATTGGGTGAGCGGTTTCGGAGAAGAAGATTTTTGAAGATTTACCCAAAAAAGAACAAAAAAATTCATTAAAAATCCAAAAATCACTGGACCGTGACCATTTGAACAAACTTGGTAGAGACCCACCCAAGGCACATTTCCACCAAGTTTGAAGTGAATCTGGCTGACGGTTTTTGAGAAGAAGTCGAAAATGTGAATTGTGGATGACGGACGGACGGACGGACGACGGACGACGGACCCTCAAAAAACCTCAGCTGACTGACAAGTCAGCTGAGGTAAAAATGGATTTAAATTGACCAAGTTATGGCTAGAGGAATATTTCAAAGGTCCAAATGACCTTGATCTTTGACCTCTAGAGGTCACATGTAAATTATAAAAATGTGCAGTGTTACACTAGCTACAATTTGGGTCCAACATGATCAAAATTGGATGATAATTGACCAAGTTATAGCTACATGAATATTTCAAATGGCAAAATGATCTTGACCTTTGACCTCTGGAGGTCACATGTAAATTACAAAAATGTGCAGTGTTACAGTAGCTACAATTTGTGTACAACATGATCAAAATTGGATGGAAATTGACTGAGTTATGGCTGGATGAATATTTGAAACATACAAATGACCTTGACCTTTGACCTTTAGATGTCACATGTTAGTTAAAAAAATGTGCAGTGTTACAATATCTACAATTTGGGTCCAACGTCATCAAAATCGGATGAATTCTTTGGAAGCCAGAAGCAATTGAATTTTTTTAATTGCCCAAATTTGCATAATTTTCAAAATCTTGACTTTTCAGAACGATATGCAAAACTTCACTGCAGGTGCTAAAGCTATGCGAAGTTTCTAGCTTGCACGGTGTCTAATTTTGATTTAAACATATTTTATTCTTTCGAAAGCGATCGGGGAACAGGGAAACCCTATATTAACCCCTCTCGCAGAGAAAAGGACAACGGATAAACAGGACGTACAAGTCAACACCGAAACATACAAAAGAGAGACAGTTACAAGACAGGGACAGACAGTGGGGCAGGAACTAGTGCTGTGTAAAACTGCAGCTAATGTAAAGACTACCAGCACTAATAGCAGAAAACTTACAACCTCTCAGTTTGCTTAATATATTCGTGAACTGCTGCAAAAATAATGTAGTTATCATCTAGAGAACAGTTTGAGTTTGAGACGTATCTGAGTTTAAGACGACACAAAAATCTGGCGGAAAGAAAGATAGGAAAGAAAGAAAGAAAGAATATTGGGTAAAACAATATATCTGTATTCACACACAGACATAATAAATGAATAAATAAATAAATAAATAAATAAATAAATAAATAAATAAATAAATAAATAAATAAATAAATAAATAAATAAATAAATAAATAAATAAGTGAATAAATAAATAACGAATAAAGCATTTGAGGAAAAACAGAAAGGCTGTGTTCACACACATACTTTATGAATAAATATGAATGTGGCAATGATGAATTAGCTAAATACTTGAAGTTTTGCTTATAAATGCAGAGCTTCATAATTAAAGAAGAACACCTTTCAAACAAAACAGAATTACTAAATTTGTATAGTGCAAGTTTAGATAAGAACAATTTGACTTACCCCTGAACCAGTATGTACCCTTCCTAGCTGGAGAGCTTACCTAAGTTAAACCACCTACCAGTGTATGATTGAAGTAGAAACAAACTGAGGCATTATATTCAGTCCCAGTGAATGTAAAATAAACAGTTGCAGTTGGACCACCGGCACAAACCGAAGGAAATCCCAACAAGTGCAGCAACAATGGACATCTTGCACCAAAAATGTAAAAAAAACCTCCGTGATGACAATTACTCCTCACTTTGAAAGTTTCCTAAGCATAAAGCACTATTTCGCTGCCAACCCTGAGTTAATGTTTTAAAATAATGGGGGTCAAGTTTCTGACATTTGAGTAAATACTATCAGATTTGAGTGGTTTTTTTTATATAGAGTAAATGTGTACTTAGGCATGTCGGAAAAGAATGAAAGTCATTTGTATTTAAGCCAAAAACATGTTATCAAAACATAACTTTTCTCAACCAGATTCTAAGTGTAATCAGGCAAACTTGTAACAGTCCTAGGTCCCGGGTTGCTACCGATAGCCCCCCGGGGGGGGGGGGTAACCTGACAGAAAACATGTAAGCCCATATGCCTGAAAGGTGAATGTAAGAACAGAATGATGCCAAAAGATAGAATTAAGTAGCAAAACAGCAAGTCTAAAAACTGTAAAATTATTGCGGCCAAACTTTCTAACAATCTCTGGATAATAACAGCAAAATTTGTAGGGCATGTCAGAAAAGAATGAAAGTCTTTGCCTTTTACGTCAGGAAAATATAATCAAAATACAATCTTTCTTAGCCAAATATCAAGTACAATAACGCAAGCTTGTAACTGTCGTAGGCCGCTGTTTCCTACTGATAGCCCCTGGGGTTTTAACCTGACAGAAAACAAAATCCATCGGGTATCCTAAGATTGTAAACATGTGG
>OZ026613.1:62028010-62030510 GCA_964020975.1 Hermodice carunculata
TTCTTTCTTTCTTACTTTCTTTCTTTCTTTCTTTCTTTTTTTCTTTCTTTCTTTCTTTCGTTCATTCATTCTTTCTTTCTTCTTTACGACCAAATTTGTCCGGAGTTTTTCTCGGACACCACCAAACTTGCCATGTTGACTCACCTAGCAGTGAAATTGTGCCTCTGGTTTGGAATAGTCATGATGTTTAAAATTATGCAAACTAGGGGCAATTAAAATTTTGAAAGCTCTATATCTTCCAAACTATTGCAGATAGACACAAAATTTCAATGCGCATGTACTGGTTAATGACACCTGCCAATATAAAGGACAGTAAATAAAAGTTGCAGAATTTCAAAATATGCTAATTACGGGCATTGAAAAATTTTTAAGTTGAATATCTTCAAAACTATTACAAATAGAGATGCCAATCCGCTTCAATTTATAGGCAAAGCCGCATCCAATAAACCATGAACCAAAGTTGTAGGATTTTAATTTATGCAAATTAGCTGAATATGCAAAATTTAAATCCTGAATAGCTTCAAAACTGTAATAAATAGAGATGCCATTCTAACTTCAAGCCAGAGGTATGTGGCAAAGCAGCATCCAATGAACCATGAACCACAGTTGTAGGATTTGAATTTATGCAAATTTGGTGAATGCACAAAATTGAAATGTTGAATACCTTCAAGACTATTATAGATAGAAATGCTATTCCAACTTCATTTTATGGATTTGTGACATAGCCGCATCCAATGAACCATAAACAAAGTTGCAAGATTTTAATTTGTGCAAATAAGGTGAAAACACAAAATCTTAATTTTTAATAACTTCAAAACTATAAAACATAGAGATACCATTCCAACTTCAACTTGTAGGTTTGTGACATACCCTCATCCAATGAACTATCCACCAAAGTGGTAGGCTTTCAATTTATGCAAATTTGGCAAATACACAAAATTAAAAATCTTGAATGGCTTCAAAACTACTGTAGATCGTGATGTCATTCAAACTCCAGTTTATAAGTTTGTGATATTGCTACATGAACTAAACCAAGAACCAAAGCTATCCAAGTTGAAGCATTTTAATTCATGCAAATTAGGTTAATATACAAAATGTAGATTATGTAGGACAATGGCAAAGTATAGCATTTCAAACTGTTCTCATTTTGAAGGCACCCAGACAGATTTGCTGTGAAGCAAATCTTCTTTTCTAGTTCCAGTTGCTTTTAATATACAGTGATTTTTGCAATTCACACGTTTATCTACATATTTTGTATGCTTTATACATTGTGAATATTTGACTGAGGGCCGATGTCCTGTGGACATACGCTATGCTTACAATGTTACCATCTGCAAATAAAGTATCTGCCCACTTACCTATAAAATGACGCTGCAGCTGGTCACAAGAGAATGACATTTTTTGTAGCACCTGATACATCCATACACAGAATTTTATATTGCTGCAAAGAGTATTTACACTTCAGTGACATGTTCCATGGGAAGCTATTTGAAACAACCGTAAATTGGATCATGATTTCGATAAGAAAAAAGTAATTTGAAAAAAAAAATGATAACAATTTGATGCTAACTGCAACTCTCTAGTCTTCAAAATCGGCAAAGAAAACTTAGGTACATTTACACATCCACTGACTTTGAATAGTATTCAGGAAGGCTTTTTGAGATTTAGTGGGAAACTATTATTTCTAAAAGAACTTGATTGAACCCTTCCATAAACTTTCTAGCTCAGACTGTCCAAATTGTACAAATGTATATCAAATACAAGGAATTCACATACAATTACATGTAAGCACACACACACACACACACACATAAATACAAATGTATATATATATATATATATATATATATATATATATATATATATATATATATATATATATATATATATATATATATATATATATCCGTCTTGGGTGGTTTATGGGCAATTATACACCGCCCACCAAACAAAAATATATTATGGAACCGGTTTGTGGCTCATGCCCATTTTCTGTGGGCCAATTATAATCCTCGTGGGCAGTATATACCAAGTAAAGCTTGCCACATTTTCTGGACATTCATAGCTTCCCATAATATCTGGTCAGATTTGCTTATTTGAACTGTCCGAAACCCCCTAGGTAGCACATTGAATTTAAGGCAAACATGGTTTATGGGCATTTTTCAACTGCACATTAACCGAACAATTGCCCACCAGGCTGTCTGATGATTACAATTCTGCCCATAAACCACCCAAGACATAACTACACACACACACACACACACACACACACACACACACACACACACACACACACACACACACATATATATATATATATATATATATATATATATATATCCATGTCACATTTAGGGTTTTCTCGTTTTTATCTTCCATATTATTTACTTTGTACACTTTTTGAATTAATGGTGTCTTACTTGGCAACTGTCACTAAATAACAGAGCTTGAACTTCAGTAGTTTGTTACGTAGAACCTTGTGAAACGTAAAAGATCAAAG
>OZ026613.1:62035510-62233010 GCA_964020975.1 Hermodice carunculata
AAAGAAAGTTAAAAGCTGAAAAAAAAATGTCCACTAACTGTTATGTACTCTGAATAGTTTTAAACACGAACGCCAAGGAGTTTGGTCTTATAAAGGGGTTTTGTAACCACAAATGACAATATCTTCTCATTTCACATTGTTCTGTAATTTTGGTTTCACCTCGATCGCCCAAATTGGTCGAAATTGGTCCAATGAAATGAGATTGGCACCAGGTGTACCCATTGCACTTTCTTTATTGGTACTTCAACTTCAGTTTGGCAACAAACATAGGTCTTAAGGCAAATGTTTTTTTTTCCTATGAAACTTTATATAGATACTTGGGGACCGTCGTGTCAGTTGTTCTCTATATAGAATGTTTCTGTGGATATGAAATCTTTGAAAAACACAGAACAAGTGAGAATGAAAAGAGGCTACATTGAAATTGGATATCTTGTGATAAATTTTATATCCACAAAAAAAAAAAAAAAAAAATTCTGACAGACCCCAAGTTTTCATAAAGTTTCTAAGGAAAAATCAAGTTTGTGATACAATATTTTTGTAAATATCTGTAATAAATGTCATAATTGGACCCCTCCGCAAAATCTGAACTTACGTTTTTAACATGTATACTGTGTTAATATTTTATCCATGTAGGGGAGATTCTCCAGATCATTGGGATTTAACCCCTGAAGTGCTAATCACTGCTATAGTCCTTTTCTCATTACCGTTAAACATATGCGCGAAGTGCCCAGAGGACAGCTGTTGGCTCAGTGTTAAATCAGTACTTAAAAGGTTAAAAGATACATATATAGTTTTATATATGGAAGAGAAGAAATAAAGATAGGAGGCTGACTTAGACAGGCCTATTTAACATACGTGGAGCTTAACCATCACCACCAGAATTAAAGACAAACTGTTGTTTTCCCAAAAACGGGGACAGTCGTGCCTGTCGAAATTGTATTTTTGATGTAACTATGAATACATTTTAATCAGATGTTGAGGTCGGTGGCAGCATAAAAATAAACATTCAGTTTGATTAAAATCGGTATCCCTACAGAAGTTAATCTAAAGGATGATGCGAAATCTGTTGACTACAAGTAAACTGGCTTAAAAAAACATTTCAACCCAACCCAAAACAATTAAATTACACCGCACACTTGAAATGCAAAAGGTCTATGTTGGGCCTATGTGTACACCAGAAAAAGTGGCTTCCGCAAAAATGCATGTTATACAAGATCTACTAACAAAAATCGCAACAGAGGAAAAAAAGGTTTCTAGTGCAGCTATCAATAAATCAGACTTACAAATTGTACAATCGTGCCTGAATCTTTTGTGACGAATTTCCTTAAAAAAAATTGAAAAATATGTACTTTATGTGAGGAGAGCCACATGTGCAATTCTGCTACGCATGTTGACGACTTGCCTGGGATTCAACTGTTTAAGGTACATCACAGATTTGGCCCGTCAACGAAGCAACCTGAGGACTTTTAAAACAATGAAGAATTTCTGTGATATGGTGATATATATATATATATATATATATATATATATATATATATATAAGCAAATCAGTATATAATGTGGGCCCAAAAGGTGTAATATTGCAGTTCATAATACATTGACTTCATTTAGTACTGGGAGTATTTCAAACCTCAAGTCTTAAATATCTTCAAACTATAACAGGAAGATGTGTTAATCATGTTAATTAGAGGCATCTCATATTTTAAATTGAATATCATCAGAAGCTATGCTCAGATTTACACACAATTCCAGGGTTAATTTATACAGCAAAACTTCTCTATAATGGTTACCATTGGAACCGAGAAAAAGTATCCATTGTGAGGAGGTGCCCACTCCAGAGAAGATCAGCCTGTTTGGGTAGTGTGGATAAGTATGTACATCCACACGCAATGCATACAGTCATAATATTATAACCTTAGGGCATTGAACTACATTGGAACAAAACTTTTGTCTTTGTCCCTTTGTCACATGAAGGAAAAAAGAAAAACAGATGTCATCGCACTGGTTACAACAAACATCTCCCTCCCCAAGTTTCCCACTGTAGGATTCAATGATTCAGCAAATCACTGGGATGACACCTATTCAATTACTAATTGTTCCAGGCTCCAGTTCTGTGGCTATGAAGTCCCTACAGTTGTCAAAAGAGTCCTTCCATACGAAAAGACTGTTATGCTTTCATTGGTCAAGCCAACTCAGCCACTCTTCTACTATTTGTGATGGGGATATCACATCACAGGCTTCTACCCAGAGATCCTGTGGTCTCCTGGGATCAAGGGTTGGCTCAGATAGCTCCAGGCACAATGCTTCTTTTTCGCTTTAGGTATGAAGCTTGCAGCATTATGATGAGGACAATCAGTTATTTCTGCTCTAGAGATCTATTCAAGAGGAAGAGTAAAAGATTTTTTTTTATTGAGAACATGGGGTATGACACAGTAGTCAGGAGTTTTTTTTCGCATTTGCTACAACACATGGGCCTTTGAAAGCAATCAGTCAATTGTCCTCTGGATAGTAAGTTGCGTAGGAGACAGGTTCTGACAGCGAAACCGAATTTATTATGCTTAGAATATTGTTGCATAACAGCATGGAGCAAGCCAACAGTAACCAACATGCACATGTTGTTGTGGGGGAATGTATTTTGTGTGTGTGTGTGGGGGGGGGGGGGGATTGAATGAATTTAACATAAATTCCCCAACTTTTGTTTGCGTGCCACAGGAGTTGCCCATGAGATGTAAACCCATTTACTGATATGAGAACGGCATCTATATCTTGAATAATTTTGAAGATATGAAAGGTTTAAATTTTAATTGTGTCTAGTTTGCATAATTTTGAAAATATTAAGTATTCCAAATCAGACAACCAATTTCAGTAATAGGGCAATGGCCATGCACCAGTTTTGATTTGTAGCAATTGCAGTCTCATAGAAAGGCTGTGGACAAAATCCAGATGGAAAGAGAGGGACAGAGACAGACAGACAGACAGACAGAGAGAAACAAAGAGAGGAAGAAAGAAAGAAAATAGAATTTCTGTGTTTTCAGACAGGCATAAAATGTGTAAGACTGACAAGTAACAGGTGCAATTGTGTTGTGCCCGAAAGTCTTTCGTGCATGAAATCTTGGGGGCTGGAATAAATATTGCCGGCCATTTTTGCCACAGCCTCTGTTGGAATGCCATTTGTGAGCCCTTTGTGAGGCGTTTACATCTTTCCAGACACATGGCCGAATTTTGGTACACGTTAAACAAGCATAAAAGACAAAAATTTTCATAAAAATAGGCTTCACTCAAATAGCTGGACACCATTCCATTGGCCAGGGGGTCAGTGGAGGTGTACGCATGGCACTGCTAGCTTGTGTGCTCCTATTGCGCGGGGACATCGCTACAAACCCAGGACATGCAGCCAGGAGTAAATTTTCTTCAGTGGCAGAGCCACCTGGCAAAAAGAGTCAGTCTTATGGCAAAAAGTTGAAGACCTGAAAGGTAACACAAAACGTTTCAAAGGGTCAGTAGATAGACCGCAAACAGATGTTAAAGAGTTTAAAGAAAGAAAGGAAAAGAGAAACTGAGAGGAAAAGTAGAAAACAAGAGCAGTCACACTGGAATAACTTGATCGTGTAGGAACTACTTGAAAACAAGAACAGTCACGCCGGAATAACTTATCAAGTATGGAGTACCTGAAAACAAAAAGGATGTGGGAAGGGTGTGAGAAGAAAACGAGAAAGATTTTGAGGGAAGAACTGAAAGTTGATAATGCAGAGGAAGACAGTGAAATAGAGATAGAGAGAGCCCACAGGATTGGGCAAAAAGGAACAGAAACATCGACTTATAATCAAGTTTTTGAGATGGAAAGCGAAAAAGAAAAATACTTTTGACACTCAGGAAAACCTGGACCAAAGGCTCCAATCAGGGAGCATCAAAGGATTTGATAGACTCTGTACGGAATGACAGGAGAAAACTTATTCCTTTATGATCAAAGAAAGGGAACTTGGAAGAAAAGCTACTTTGAAATATAATAAGCTTGTTGTTGATGGATGCTCTTACACTTATGACCATGTCAAAGAGGATAGGGATGCAGCCAAGGCCTTGGTAAAAATCATACCAAAACAATTGAAATTTGTGCGGTGGTATGCACAGTGACTACTCAGACATAAGCGTAACATGGAGTTACAGGAAACCCCACTGCGTTGTGATGTAATTACTATAGCTCTCTACCCTCCATGCTGTAACAGAGACCTGGATTTATGACCCAGTTAACCCAGGGGTACACTTGGCAACCTGTTAAACTTGTTTCACCTTTGATAGGCAGGTAACCAAATATATAGGAGTACTTGTGTATGTGAGGGACAAACTTGCCAACAGGTTTACCCAGATTAGGCCCAAAGGTGATGAAGACTGGGACTGTGTATCACTTTTATTTTTTTTTAAATGTGTCACTGGACTCACAAAGGACCTTATTTTTTATAGCATTATACATAGCCCCCCTCCCCCCCAAAAAACTCGGTTATTTATCAGGAAAAAGTAACATAGAAAAAAATGATGAGTGGCTAATAGAACTAAAAGCACAGTTCACAGACACTCAGTTATCAAGAGCTGCTGATTTGAATGCAAAAACCGGAAATTTAAATGATTTTATCGAAGAAGATGGCACTGGATATATTAATAACACTGATTGGTATGAAAAGGACAATTTTCATATTCCTTTATCAAACAAGGATACTAAGGTAAATACATATGGACAGCAACTGGCAGAGCTATGTTGTAATTAAAATGTGTGTGTCAACACACACTTTTCTGTTTTTCCTGAAATTCTTTTTCTTTCTTTCTTTCTTTCTTTCTTTCTTTCTTTCTTTCTTTCTTTCTTTCTTCTTTACCAGCAAATTTGTCCGACACTTTTCTCGGACACTACTATGCATAGAAACTCCAAACTTGGCATGATTGTACCTCCATACAAGGAGTTGGACCGTTTTATACAGAGGAATGAAGATGTTTAAAATTATGCAAATTAGGGGCATTTGAAATTTTAAATCTTGAATATCTTCAAAAGTATAAAAGATAGAGATGTCATTCCAACTTCTAGTAAGGGTTGCTCATCATTGCACACCTAACGAATTAAAAATAAAAATGTAGCAATTTCAATTATGCTAAATAGCACCATTAGAAATTTTAAAACTTGAATATCTTCAAAACTATTATAGATAGAGATATCATTCTAACTTCTACTAGGGGCTTATTGACCATTGCGCATGTAATGAATCTAAAGCAAAAGTTGTAGCCATGTAAATTATGCTGATTAGCATCATTTGAGATTTTAAAACTTGAATATCTTCAAAACTATTACAGATAGGAATGTCATTTCAACTTCTACTAGGGCGTTGCTGACCATTGCGCATGTAAGGAATCTAAAACAAAAGTTGTAGCAATTTAAATTATGCTAATTAGTAGCATTCGAAATTTTCAATCTTGAATATATTCAACACTATAATAGATAGAGATGTCATTCCAACTTCTACTAGGGGGTTGTTAATCATTGCACACCTAATGAATTAAAAATATAAGTTGTAGCGATTTAGATAATGCTAAATAGCACCATTAGAAATTTCAAATCTTAAATAACTTCAAACCTATAGAAAATAGACATGCCATTCTACTCCTGTGTTATGCAATAGTTATGTCTGGGTGCCAACGCAGATATATTGGTTTTGCAAAGTTCTCTTTCTTTCTTTCTTTTTTTCTTTCTTTCTTTCTTTCTTTCTTTCTTTCTTTCTTTCTTTCTTTCTTTCTTTCTGTCTGTCTTCTTTCCGCCAAATTTGTCCGGAGCTTTTCTCTGACACCGTGGAAGCTACATTGTTTCAACTTGACATGGTAATACACCTAGTAGGGAAGTTGTCTCTCTGATTTTGAATAGTCACGATGTTCAAAATTATGCTAATCAGGGGCAATTAAAATTTTAAAAGCTCCATATCTTCAAAACTATAATAGATAGATACCAAATTCAAAGTTGAGCATATAGGTTTGTGACATATGCCAATCTAATGGACAGTAAACAAAAGTTGTAAAATTTTAAATTATGCTAATTAAGGCACTTTGAAAATTAAAACCTTGAATATCTTCAAACCATAATAGATAGAGATGCCATTCCATATTCAATATATTGGTTTGTGATAGAGGTGCATCCAATGAACCATGAACCACCTTGTAGGATTTGAACTTATGCAAATTAGATGATTACCTAAAATTTAAATCTTGAATATCTTCAAAAATATTATAGATAGAAATGCGATTTTAACTTCCGCATATAGATTTCTGCTATAGGCACATCCAATGAACCATGAACCAAAATTATAGGATTTGAATTTATGCAATTTACGTGAATACACAAAATTTAAATCTTGAATATCTTCAAAATTATTATAGATAGAGATGCCATTCCAACTTCAATACATAGTTTGTGCTATAGGCACATCCAAAGAACCGTGAGCCAAAGTTGTAACATTTATTTATGCAAATTAGGAGAATACACAGAATTTCAATCTTGAATATTATCAAAACTATTAACCAAATCTCAGTCTTGAATATCTTCAACACTATTATAGACAGAGATGCCATTCCAACTTAAATACATACTACTGTCCCATAGGTGCATCGAATGAAGCATGAGCTGAAGTTCTAACATTTACATTTATGCAAATTAGGTTAATACCCAAAACTTAAATCTTGAATATATTCAAAACTATTACAGACAGTGACATGTTTTAACATGGCAAATATATGTTTTTTAGGATGGCCTATCACATAGACATATTGTTGAGCCTGTTACTATCAACATTATGCAAATTTGAGACACTGGACAATTCAAATCTGTCACATTTTCTGGCTATGAGTGAGAGCATGTATAAGTGACATAAGCTTGTATCTCGAAAACTATGCATTTTTGGGCCACTGTTAAACATGAATAGGAAATGGCATATGGGCTTTTACCTGGTGCTATCCTTTTTGACCTTGAGTGACCATGAAAGGTCAAATCACGGTCACACACCGTGAAAATCTTTGTATATGGAAAACGGTGCACTTTAGGGCCATAGTTATTATTAAACATGAATAGGAAATAATATATAGGCTTTCATGTGGTGCTGTTTTTTTGACCTTGAGTAACCTAGAAAGGTCAAAGCAAGGCCACACAGCATTAGAATATCTGTATATGGAAAATGATGCACTTTGGGGCCATAGTTACTATTCAACATGAGTAGGAAATGACATATAAGCTTTCATCTGGTATTGTCTTTTTTGATCGAGAGTGACCTTGAAAGGTCAAAGCTAGACATGTCTACATATATCATTCTGCAACACTTTTCACCAACTTGTCCATACTATTGACATGCCATTACACATTTGGAGCTTATGTCACAGCTGCATACATTGCATTGCTGTTTCTCCAGGCACCAAGACTGATTAGCTAACAAGCAAATCAAATTTTCTTGTTGTACATTGCCATACCAATAAACTTTGAAGACACACACACTGATTTGCTATGCAGCAAATCATCTTTCCTAGTTTCAATATGCATTTCTCAAAGGACGAGTAGAAGGTGATCGTCATGGAAATAATACTTGTTTTGCCAACAATGTACACAGCATGGTGGATTATATGATTGGTGGCACAAACCTATTTACCAAGATGACAGATTTGTTATGTTATGGCTGACAGATTTCCATGTGACAGATTTTGATGAGTCTGACTATTTTCCTGTTCAATGTTGTATCCAAATGGATTGTATGCACAATGAAAATAACCTTGAAAAAATATTATATTTATTGAGGATAGTCAGACTCTTTACTGTCCTTACGTGCTTTTCACTGCCACCCGAGCATTTGTAAGGTTGTGGCAACGCAACGAAGATTATTTAGGACACAATTCCTGTCTTAGCTTGAATCCTATTTTAATACTTCGTATGATCTCTTTTTAACCCTTGTGCTCAAAACAGCTATAAGGCATGATAATAGTTTTCTATAAACCTCAGCAAATTCTGGATGCGAATAAACTTTTCCAGTTTGTTAGATCCAAACAGTAGAGGAAAACCTGTACCAGATGGGAGGCCGGGGAACAAGTGTCCTATACGCACACAACTCATGAAGGGCTCTGATAAACGTTATTGACTCAACTTGGTTCTGAGCTGCCAAAAGGTTAAACGGTTTGTCTAAACTAGCTATTTAGTTTTCAGATCAATAGAACAAGTATCCAAGGTAGGTGGTGAGACATTTCCCGTGATAATAAGCAGTTTGGTCAATACAAATACGTTTGAAAACGTACTTCATTAGTATCGAACGTATGTTTAACTGTTAACTGGATGGATATAACATGCCGTTTCCCTTGCCTTTGAAGAACTTTGAGCCAGAGGAAAAATTCAAAATTTAAAGTAGAGTGTAATGCACGTAGCTGTCTCAAAGCTATCAGATTTTCAATAATGACAGGTGACTACTGGCCCAAGGTCCTCGTGTTGTATATATGGCTCAGGGGCAATTGAAAAGTATTGCCCGTAAATCAATAATAGTTAAAATTCCTTTTACAATAAGCTGGTGTTTTTCAGCGGATGTGACGCAATTCCATTTCACAATTTGAACGATATAAACTACAAAAAGATCTTTAGTTATATAATAGCAAGTCAAACTCTCTGTGATGGCAAACTACATCTACAGTCTATGTTTCTGTGGCCATAGTATTTTGAGTCCCTAGCATGCTCGTTCATGTTGAGCATTGTTTTAAAAATCCAAATCTACTTTTGCAGGATCTTACTAAATAAAGCTATGCAATAATAAATAAGAGATGAAGGACAAACACAGTGTGGTCAGGTGATGTTTAAAAGGGATATTTCATACATTGCAAAAACAACCAGGTGACATTTAAAAGCATCATTCATTATAAGCATGCTGACAAAACTACATATTTGGTTTAAACTTTTTTTTTTTTTTTTTTTAAATGGAAAACAGGTACCATGCCTATATGAATTCCCCTCGTGTTCAAATGCTCTTTATTTCGAAGTGTACAAATTTTCGTGGTTTTCATAATTCGTGCATTTTCTGAAGTTTGAGTTTCATTCGTTTGGGTGGGGTTTCCATGTTGTGCCATTTGCTTAATTTTTTAAGGTTTTGTACCATAAACGAAAGAGTGAAAGTAAAAAAACTTCGAAATAATAAGTAAGTTTACAATACATCAAACGGCAGCACACCGATAAGCAAGACTCCACAAGGGCAAAGCATGTTGATCCCCCACTCCCAACATGCAATATTATCAGCCACTCACATAACCCCTCTGTGATAGCTGCAGACGACAAAAAGCAACTTTTAAATGACATATAAGTGTCTATGTTGACAGTAATTGTCAATAGGCAGAACGCGTAATATGATTTGTAACCATGTGACACAAAAGCAGCCATTGGCTACATGCATCGGAAAACAGCCAGGCCTCGTGGTTATGCAGTCTTGATAGTAACTGTCGCGACAATGGAAGTCACCATGTATACAATTCCCTTGTCATAAAAGGGGAATTTAAGAGACCAATAAAAGGTTCAAATTACCAAAGCACTGACAGTTTCTTATTGCATGCCGTTACATAGTGGATCCCAGACAAAGTGTTGTTTTACAAATGATCAATTAAAAGAGTCTTCATATTCAACAAAAACTGTTCGATGTGCAATACTATATGTATATAACGACACAGTCTCCATTTAAGAAAAAACAGGTAACTGCAGCGTTAGTGCATGGATCTTGGAAAATAAATGTCCCGTGGTTACTTACACAAAAGAGGGGCCTGCAAAATGTGACAATTATTATCTGCATTTGCATGGAAGCTTCTCCAAGTTACATCGAGTGACTGTATTTATAAAATAACGCGAAAAGATATCAAAATATGAAAACTTTAATGACACTTGACGACTGGCATCAAAGTCGCAGTACATTACTATAATTTGCATAGCCTTTTTACTGGGTATGTTTATGCAAGTCATGCAGGTTGCACACTATGTAAAAAATCCACATCTGTGCAGCAACAAAAAGAAAAACCTGAGGTAATAAACTTCAGGACGCTATTTTGCATCTTTGTACCCACAAAAGTCACTTGAAATTCATTGCATATGTTATGGCTGATGGATTTACATATAATTAACGTGTCCTTATGCGATGTCCTTACTTTGAAGTACGTGGAGCTGCCCCTTAAAATATTAATTCGAATATCTTTGCAGAAAATACGCTTAACAGCAGCCAAGGGCAGTCCCCCTCGTGATTAATCCAAAATACTGGATTAGATTTGCAGGATTAGTGGATTCTCTATAAGATACTCGTAGCATGTTATCCGCCAACTTTGATTTCCCAATCAGGATACATTGTGCTGATAGTTATTGCAGCAAGTATAAGGTACATGCTCACTTTGCTCCAATTTTGGCGTAAGACCGACAGACATACAGTTACCGGTTGGTAAATTATTTACAATAAATTAATTTTTGAACAGTGTGTGACCCCATCAGTGAAGTTGAGATGATGCAAATTAGGAGCGACAATAGCAGACTTGCACATATTTGTGATAGACCAGACATACAAGAGGCCCTGATCTGTCACCAGCAGTCAATTACATGTATATGTACATCACTACGGTTTATTTTTTACACTTATATCAGACAACACCTTTGTGCCACCATGTGGTGACCATTTTGTCATCAGTCCACGTTGTAGTGTCAACGGTGACCCATTGTGGGTACACGGTTGGCGGAGTTGCAACAAGTTCACCTTTCACCTCTGCGGCCCAGGTTCGATTCACGGCCGGGGAAGCAAGTGGAATGAGTTCCTACCACTCTGACTGTACACGGTGGTTTTCTCCGAGTCCTCCACCAAGTAGGTAGGAAAGTATACGCCAATACATGTACCGTGGAGAGTGAATAATATAGGCCGAGGTTTGGCCTATTCTGCAATCCACGTGAATAAAATGTAGAAGATATTGGTCTATATTTTTTTTAAACAGTGACCCATAAATGAATTAAAGTTGCAATAAAAAGTGTACTAGAACTACCCACAATTTTTCACGACATCACCAAATCTTGTTGCTTTGCTGATCCTTGACATTCTGTTTTTATCAAGATTTTTTTTTCTTGCTGTCTGGCATTTCCGTTTACCTGCAGATCTTTTTCGTGCCAAGAGCCTGATTTTGTTATTTTTTCTTAAAATTTCATGTTTATGTTTTCTGTCATGTAGCTTTTCCAACTTTAATATGAATGCACAGGTCAACAACTTTCCTTCGTAGGCACACAAACACATTTGCTTAGAAGCAAATCGTCTTTTTAAGTTTTTTCCCTTTTCTCAGCTCTGATTTTGTGAGCCTTTATGAATAAATTTTGGGTATGTATTTTTATTGTTTTAATGCACGTGTCTTTAAATTATTGCTACATATCTTTTTATTTTTTATTGTGTGCGCCTTCATTACTTTCCCGGTGTTAAGAGTCTGTTGTAAATAGGGGAGGGGTAAATCCTGTTTGAATGAATGATTGAATTCTGGAGTTGCCATCTAATCATTACATGAATTGAATTGCCCTCTAATTCTCTAACATCAGTGAAGAAGCATCAAATTTTCCAAGAGATGAAACAAAAATCATGGGTAGTAAAAACAATCCATGGAGCATGACTAATAAAAAGAAGACAATAACAAAGACAAAGAAAGAAAGAAAAATAAGACCTACTTAATGTACGCCCGCGTCTACGTTTGAACAGTATATAATCAACAGGTTTGGAGAAAAGTACATATAATTCCATTTACAATTATTACTATGCTATACAATTTTTAAGCATTACCTGATCACGCCCTCCCCGCCAGGTTTAAGATCTGGAAACCATAGCAGCATGAACAAGTGTAATCACTGGGTAGAGACCATGTGACTGTACATATACCTGTCGAGATATATAGAAGAGACTGTAGCAAATGGTTTTGGAAAAGTAATAAATTAGAAAAATACTAAAAATCAATCAAAATAGAATTGAAAATAAATTACCCACGCATTGTTAAATATTGGTGTCTTTGGCCACCCAGAAGTGTCCCCGTGCGCTGTCGAATAAATTGGCGGGGTATATTGAAGTGTCCTTGTACATTGTCGAAGGAATTGGCGAGGTACATTCAGACAAAGAAGTCTTTTTATGCATTATTTGCCGCAGAAATGTAAACCAGGATTTTGTCATACATTATTGCTCCCATTTTTTCAGTCCTTTGTTTCCGACAAATATATTGCAATGCCACACTTTGTTTCATGACACATTGACCTTTTTATCTAACATGATAATTTTGCCTCAACATTTACAATGCTAACATGAACTCGAGATTTTTGCCTGAACGTTGTGTAGCAGTACCACCAGGAGAAGAACTTTGCAAATTACAGAGCAAGTTAGGTACTTTCCCACCACATCTAAAAAGAATGTAGAGAAGACAATTTAAGTCAAAAATTACAAAAACACACAAAATTCCATTACCAAGAGAACCAAGCAAGCTCGATGCCCTCAGGTAAACCGCGAGACACCTGGCAAACTGAGACAATGACGCAAACTTCCACAGTGTTAGCGAAGCTGGCATTGTTCATTGGTTTAGCTAGGTTGGGTTTTGGTTGTGTCAGATTTATTCGTCTTCCATCCTACTTCTGAAAAAGTAAGGTATGTGTTTTTTAACGTAGCAAACAAAACGTCCACGAACATGTGAAAAAAATGTAAACTTATAGCATGACTTTTTCATAAAGTTCTGAACTAAATGTGTTTAATATTCTGCCTTGCGTAATGTGTTCTTCTTGGTCATAAACCTGAAGGTAGAGCACCCATTCAATAGAGATCCAAAATATATCATCAAGCTAATGCTTATTGTCACTTCTTCAGTATTTGTATGTTTCGCATTACCTGAATCACGTAAAATTGTAGTTCAGCTTAAGCAAGACAGGTCGATTTTGTCCAAAATACTTGCTGAATATGAAGTAAAGTGGTATAATTATCCACATTATATTGCTTTTCACCATGATAAATTACAGTTCTAAATGTGTATAATTTATTATCTGGTATCGATAAATGTGTGTCGTCTTTTACAGGTCTAGAGCTACTGATAGGCATTTGTAATTGCAGATTTACTTCTGGATAGCACATAATTTTCTTATCGACCAAAAGTTGATTTTGCTGACAGGATGTTGTATCGCTTCAGTAGTGGCTTCCCTGATTTATGCTTTAAAGCCCATTTAGTCTTCCATTGCAAAAAATCGATGTTTGTCCATTTTTTAAGTATCAAACTCATTTGCGTGTGTAACTGCGTGACATCAGGGAGGTGTCTCATACACCTCCCTGGTGACATCGTTGGCGATCTTTCTATGGTTGTGTCGCACCTCTCTTTACTGGGGAAACATTTTAGCTCAGCTTACTTGCTTGCTTGATCAGTGGTGGCGACATGGTTAATCTGGACCAACATTTATTTGCCTGGGAACACCATCAGTACAATATATGTATGGTTGGTTGACTATTAAACACTAAGCTACTTCTCAGCTTACACCCAAGGCCAACACACAGAACACTCTTAATAAACAGACACAGAGAAGACATAGAAAAAAAGGAAATCTGCATGTACAAACATTCACAAAATCCACTTCTACTCGCTTGGCAAAACCACAAAAGTGTTAAAGATGAAACAACACAGCTTCTGATTCTCATAATAATTACTTTATTGTTCCAAAGCAAAACAACAACAACCAAGCCTCAAACCCTGTGCTGTCGGACGATTCTCAGGCAGCACAAAGTTAGGTTTTATAGCAATAATACAGCACTCCCTTGCTCAGCCGCCCAAATATGGACGCAGAAATAGCTTTTGACAAACAAGGCCAACGCACTACCAGAATACTTAATTACCAAAGAGGTTTACTCATCCTAAAACATAGCCAAATCATGACCCTGCTATTTGTTTGTTTTCTTACAATTTTATGCTCAACTTCCAGCATGATGAGAGTAAATAAATCAAATTACGTGTTTTCGCACTCCAAAAAGTCTTACTGTCCACACAGCCAAAAACACTGGACTCTGCATTATTATGATCTGGCAACTCATTCTTTACAGAAATATCAGCTGTAAGTCTGTATATAACAGTTGTAA
Organism: Hermodice carunculata; assembly: GCA_964020975.1. Lineage (NCBI taxonomy): Eukaryota > Metazoa > Annelida > Polychaeta > Eunicida > Amphinomidae > Hermodice > Hermodice carunculata. The sequence continues at coordinate 62,049,649 of OZ026613.1, forward strand.
CGGTCATCTCTTTGTATATATATATATATATATATATATATATATATATATATATATATATATATATATATATATATATATATATATATATATATATACCTATATATGTATATACATGTATATATATATTTATACACCATGCATACTTGGGGACTTAACACAGAAGTAAACATTTAGACTGAATATATTTTTAATATTTTGATACGATATGCAAATGGCTCAGTGCTCACGACAATTCTCATCTAAAGTTTTTCTTTTTATTAAATAATAGGCCTATATGCAAATGGTAGCGAGCTCAAGACTGAAAACTCAACTTAAAATACTTTATTTGACAAGATTTAATGTGTACAAATGGTAGAGTATTCAAGACTGAATACTCTATCAAAATTATATTTAACAAGATTTAGAAATTCCTTTTGTCAGTCAAAGACATTGGCCCAAATTCGGTGAAGCCTGGCTTGCTTTCAACAGCGTTACATAAAAAGTAGTCAATTTGTACAAAGGTATACATACAACACACAAGCTGAACTATGGGGTGCCAAGTGTAACATCAATTTTGTGGTTATTTTAATTCATTCCGTGGACAATATCCTAAAACTCTAACAAGTTCGTCCACAGAATTGTCAAGTATATCAATTTTGTCCACGGAATTCATGTTTATCAATTATGTACACAAAAGCCATAGGCCTAAGTTTATCAATTATGTACACGAAATCGTCAAAGTTAATCAATTACTTCCACGAAATCGAGTAAAGCTACCTATTTTGTCCAAAAAATTGTGTAAGCCTGTCACTTTTGTTCATAAAATCCTGCAGGTCTGCCGATTTTGTCCACAGAATTGAATAAACTTAGGATTCTGTACAAAATCCATGTCGAAATATCAACAAAATGGTCAATCAATTTGTCAGTTTTGTCCACGAATTAAATTTTATTATATGATTCACAGAATTGAACAAATTTTTATGAAATTGCAACCCTTATACGATTCTATGGACGAAATTGGGAAAGAAAATCACGAAATGCAATCAGTTTCACAGAGTGCATTAAAGCCTGTAGTTTCATTTCTGTGCACATAGTTTTGGATTTCGTCCACAAAATGGAATAAGAATTTCAATTTTTTGTGCACAGAAACGGAAATGAAATAACGAAATCGATCTAAGCCACAGAATCGTTATCGTGTTCACTTTCGTGAGTTCCTATATGACTTTTGGAGGACATGTCTCCATGTCTCGCAATAAGTCACGTGCCATTTCAGCAATCTGTGGAAAATAGCCGTCATGGGCAACTCTATGGCAGACACAACGCCAAATAATGATTTGTTGGAGGAGCAACACGAAACTACCATGTGACTTGCAAATATTGAATGAAATTCTGCCTGTTGTTTGTCCTTTTCGTCAATTTTTTTTTATTTTTAGTCTATTATTTTTTCTATTAGGCCTGTCATCCTTTCATTCTTATTTTTTATTTTTTGCACGCCAAACGTTCAAAATTAAAACAAAGACGAAGATAGACGCATATGCGAGATTTATTAGTTTCTGATAATGTCGTAAAAAGTCTCTGATGGTGTGAAATTCGAGGCTGTAACACTTGGCACGCTAGGATTCAAAACGTCACATTTTACCAATTTCGAGGACAAAGTCGATCAAGTTGTTCAATTCCGTGTGTTTGAGAATTTTGCGGACAAAACTGAGGTAGTTTTTGTGATCTCGTGTACTAGTGTCAGAAATTGAGAAACTTAATGATTCTGTTGACAGAATTGTATAATCTTTATATTTCCGTGGACAAAACTGTTTGTACTCTTACAATTGTGTGCTCGAAATTGAGTAAGCTATGGATTTTGGTAATTGTTCTTTCAATTTCGTGCACAAAATTGGATAACATATGGATTACGTGACATGTGTTTCGATCTTATGCACAAAATGTGGTCAAAAATGCTATGTGTGGACAAAATTGGAAAGCTTTCAAGATGTTGTGGACGAAATTCAAAACCTTACCAAATTCTGTGGACGAAATTAGTAAATTTAAGGATTCTGCGGACAGAATCAATAAACTTAACGATGTTGTGGACGAAATCGATATTTTAACAAACCTGTAAATCAGTAATGTTTATTGTCAGATGAAAATGGTATATATAGTACATTACAGAATCATATAACACAGTATGTATTCAATAATTATCCATATCAGTATGCTCTATAAATGGAATACAACATATCATAGTATATGCGCATGGTAGAAGAAATGACGAGGAAGTAACCTGTACAGGCTCATGGCTCCTCAACTGCAATGACTAGAGATCAGTTCAAGCTACTATTATAAACATGTTCAAAAGGCACAACAATTATTAACCGGAGCTATAGTGTGATATTTTCATTTAACCTATGGATAAATATTTCTTGTAGTGTACCTTGAATAATTGTAGTGACTGTTTGTCCTGTAAATAATTAGGAATATTGTTCCAGATGAAAGATCCCATATAGTTAATTGAAAATAGGCCAAGATTGGTTCGAAATTTAGGTAGGTGGATATTTTGGCTAGGCCTTGTATCGTAATCGTGCATTCTACAATTTAGTATAAACATTTCTTATAAAACCATTGGGTGTATCATATGGTTACCCTTATACATGAAAATTCCAGTTAACTATTTGTTAACATTTGAGAATTTCATAATGTTTAACTCGTCGCAAATTGGGGCAGTATGTGCTTTATAATCAGCAAAATGTACCAAACGTAGCCTTTTTTTGTAGTGTGGCAAGTTGATCTAAATTTGTTGAGTTAGTAGATGCCCAAGTAATGGTGCAATATGTAAAATATGGGTAGGCCAGACAATAAAAATGTTTTAGAAGTATAGACTTGCCGACACTTTGTCCCACTTTTTTAATAATACCAATGACTTTACTGACCTTACTAAAATATAAGAAATATGGAATTTCCAGTTCAGTTGATTATCAATCCAGACGCCAAGGAATTTTACTCTGAGCTGGATAGGTACATCAAGTGTAGTAACAATGAAATTATCAAGATCTGCTTTTCCATTCCGAGTACAGTAAATCATATAACTGTTTTTGTTTTTTTCAATATTGACTGATAATTTGTTAACTTGGAACCACTTAATATAGTCATTCAGGGAGTCATTTAAAGTTGAGTTTCAATTTTCAATATTTGTATTAGAGACCAACAAGTTTGTGTCATCTCCAAATAATAAAACAAAAGCATCATCACAAACATTGCCAATGTCATTAATGTATAAGAGGAAAAGCAATGGTCCACGTATGGACCCCTATGGTACACAAGAAGTTATAGACAGTGTTTCCGACGACTCATTGTGGAAGTAAACAAACTGCTTCCTGTTCATCAGGTTACTTTGAAACCAGTCTAATGCAAAGTCTCTAATTCCATGAAAATATAATTTGTCCCATAACAGCTGATGATCCACAGTATCGAAAGCTTTACGGAGATCCAAAAATACACTAGCAACATAAGCTTTATTTTCGAGAGCCTCAGTTATCTTCTGAATAAGGTAACTGAGAGCCATGTCCGTACTATGATTATGCCTAAAACCGAACTGAAATTTGTAAAGAATGTTAAAAGTATTTTAGCAGTTGATTACAAACAATTCTATAAACAATTTTTGAAAACGCCGATAACATGAAAATAGGGGCGATAGTTAACAAATATCTCTGGATCATATTTTTATCTGAATAACCTCTGCTAATTTAAGTACATCAGGAACAATACCATATTGCAAGGACAAATTAAAAATATAGCCATTCTGATAATGAATATTCTGTAACTCTGGTAGGTCTGTTGGTTGATGGGAAGAATGTGTTGCTATAAAGGATGTTTAAGAACGAATTTGTTGAATGATGTGTTTCCGAATTAAGAAGGTTAATATTAAACTCACCCATCAAGTAACAATCTTTTTTCTCAGTCTTGATGGTAGTGAGAATAGTTTCAAATATATCATTGAATCGACCAATGGGTGCACCTGGGGGTCTATACACAACTCAAACAATTATATTCCTAGGACGATTACAAAATGAGCCATCCAATTCTATAATAGACACTCACTATCATCATTAATTTCAGTATACCTAAATCTTCTCTGGCGTTATAAGCCAGGGTTTAAAACAAAAAATTATACCCCACCTCTATCTTTTTTATGCTATATTTTGATTTGTGGTTATAACCATGGATATGATAAAGTTAATGACTGGTTTCCTTGAGCCAAGTCTCAGTGATACCGATGATCTTGAAAGAATGTTCAAGTGTTTTGAGGTATGATTCAAAATCTTTGATTTTGTAGATCCCAATTTTCAATTTCGTGGACGAAATTGATAAAAGCTTATACTTTTGTGCACGGACCTCATAATATTATACGATTCTATGCAGAAAATCGATACAATATTACAACTATAAAAAGAAGATTTGCTTCACAGCAAATCTGTCTAGGTGCCTGCAAAATGAGAACAGTTTGAAATACTTCACTTTGCCATTGTTTAACATAATCTAAATTTTATGTATTAGCCTAATTTTTATAAATTTCAATGCTCAGCTTTGGTTCTTGGTTCAAGGCATGTGGCCATGTCCCAAACTTAAAAAGTAATGTTTGAATGAAACTACCATCTATAATAGTTTTGAAGCTATTCAACATTTTAATTTTGTGTATATGCCTAATTTGCATGAATTATAAGCCTAGAGAAGAACTTTGGTTAATTGTTCATTGGATATGGCTATGCCACAAACCCATAAATTGAAGTAGGAATGGCACCTCTATAATAGTTTTGAAGCTATTAAAGATTTACATTTTGCATATTCACCTAATTTGCATAAATTAAAATCCTACAACTTTGGTTCATAGTTCATTGGATGCGGCTTTGCCACAAACCTATAAATTGAGGTTGGAATGGCATCTCTATGTACAGTAGTTTTAGAGATATTAAACTTTTAGATTTTTCAATGCCCTTTATTAGCATAATTTGGAATTCTACAACTATACTGTCCATTATAGTGACAAGTGTCACAAAGGTATATATGTACATTGAAATTTTGAGTCCATCTGCAATAGTTTGGAAGATATAGCACTTTTAAAATTTCTGTCGCCCCTAAAAAATTGCATAATTTTAAACACCATGACTGTTCCAAATGAGATGCACAATTTCACTGGTTATGTCAGTCACCATGGCAAGTTTGGTGGTTTTCAGAAAAAATAGTGTCTGAAAAAAACTCTGGACCAACTTGGTCATAAAGAAAGAAAAAAAGAAAGAAAGAAAGAAATTGGCCTTTTATTTTGTTTTTTTATCGGAGATGAAAGACCACCTGTCCTATGTGACCATTTTTGTCTGGCATGTATTGATTAGGGGTGGTCTTAAATTGCAAGTACCACTGTACAGTGAAACCTCTCTACAGTGAGCCCCCTTGCGACCAGAGAAAAGTGCCCACTCCGGGGAGGGTCAGCCCTTCTGGGCAGTATTGATGAGCGTATGTGCATGTACAGTGTACATATATTATAATTGAGAAAGATGTGTATACATGCAATACAAAACGGTCTTTTTTCCTTTATTACATAAACAAATTTTAACAGAAGCTGTCAAGAAACCACATAAACATGTACCTGTGAACCAACACAAAACTATATTGTCTCAGCATTGGCTATGAAGAACAGGCTTCATCACACTGGTTACAAGAAAACAAAGACATGGAAGTGTTCACTGAGATGACACAAATATTTGCACTTCCCTGGTCTGGCTGACTCAGCTGTGTATGGTGTCTACTTTTAACAGAGGGTACACTCAGGCTTGTTCTGCCTAGAAATCCAGAGCTGTGAGTACCCTTGGGACTGATAAAGTCAGCAGACTGACATTGCCTCAGTCAAAAACAGCACACAGACATAAAACACTTTGAATGTTTCACCCAGCCATAACTCGGCTAAATTGCATCCAATTCTAATCATGTTGGACTTAAATTATGGGTATTGTAACACTGTACATTTTTGCAATTTACATGTGACCTGTAAAGGTTAAAGGTCAAAGGTCAAGGTTATTTGGACTGAGAAATATCCAGCCATAAGCTTAATGGAATGTGAAGTACCTAAGCACAAAAGTTATACCATTTATTATTTACAGCTTTTGAAGGCACACAGACAGATTTGCTTTAAAGCAAATCTTCCTTTCTAGTTTGCTTTTACAATTTTGTGAAATCCTCCCTGTTGTGATTCCGTTCACGAAAGCGATAATTAAGTATTACGATTTCGTGTACGAAATCAATGCTTATAAACTTGGTAGGCTACCCCATGCTGAACACAGTGTTAAAAAAAGAAAAAAAAATCTTTCCCTAGCAGCAGATCTAGATCTGTCATAAAAGACGTACACAGAAAATGTGTATATAATTGATACACATTCATGCAGAGAAAACACCTCTGATCCCAAATTTACACCAAGTTAAGATACTTTTTCAATGCAAGAGCCCACTTCAGAGTCGGTCCCAAAACTGTTAAGCTATCTAGGGCCTAAGTTTTTCGTCTCACAATGAACTATTTTGACGGCAATTCCTAATATATTAATTTACCCTACGATTTCAAATATCAGTGCCAATGCACAATCAGTGGTATGTCAGACATTGCAATGCCCATCATTCATTTTTTCCCGCAGATGTACCCCTTTTTGCGGCTGCCCATGCCATGTCTTCATTGACATGTAATTTAACACCTCGTAGCCAGCGTCAGACCAATCATGTCCCTATCACGTTTTCTGAATTGTTTGACAGTGCTTCCCAGCACCGGTACACGCATAACAATTCATTTTAAGCTACTTTACTTTATTTTTACAAGTCTCCAGAGACTCGTCTAGCAGTATATACTCTGTTCATCCCGCCGTCATACACAGGTCTTTGCCACCAGACCATGATCAATACAGTTGGCCACGCTGCAGGCCCAACTGGGTTAGCCTCATGAATATTAATCAGTTCTGGGAAAAGCCCAGTTTCCCGAACTGGCCTCATTGTGCGATGTTGAGGAAGCGCGGTTTTTCCAAACATGCTTGACACAATTATGACATACATAAAATAAAAGCGATCGCAGTTCTGCTAAATCATTGGGTTTCCTCGGCACAACCAGTGGCACACTTGTCAGTATCGCACTGTTGTGTTGGTGAGTTGTTTTAATTTCGTTTCTTAGATTAATTTAGAGGCGCACAAGCGCCACGCACTTCCACCGGTGAGGGAGGAGGCAGTTTATGTTTTACCGTTACTTGCGCATGACGTCGTTGCTGTTCTGTGGTGTGAACAGCCATGCACGATGTGATCCTCTGCCGCTTGTTTGCTTACAAGACTTGTTGGGGTCGTGATAGGACATGATGCAGAAAACGCCACTTCTCAGACTGTACCACTTGGTGTTTACGGTTATTACTATTAGTGGCGGTTGTCTCTGGTAGTGATATGCAAACATGAGATGAACGGTCTAATTGCATACAGTTCTGTTTGGTGGTTTGTACTTGTTGCACGTGGTAAAAATATTTAGGGACAAGAGGGGTATATGATCTTGTTAAATAGCACTTTTGATAATGCATTTGCATTTTGGTAAATATCCGAGCCATGGTGAACGCCACATGCCCAGCACTTTAATTCGAACATATTCCGACTCGCAGTAGATTAGTGGCGGGACTCTTCCCTTGCATGGGCAAGTGCTCGAAGGCCACGCTGAGAAAATGGCAGGAGAAAAGTCCAGGTGACTTTCATGATGATGACTGGTTACTGCAACTGCGCCCAGAGAAGATGATGTGCTCAATGATGAACTAAATCGATGGACGTTACCACAGACCAAATGGATCGAAAGCCACGTAATGGTGATTGCTGCAGCAGACTCTAGAATACTTGATTGTATTTTTTGAATGGAGTTGCGCTTCAGTCGCTCGATATTGAATGCATGCCGTCAAGCAACTTGGTTTTTTTTGTTTTTGTTTTTGTTTTCAATCGAAGGCTAAGCATGGTACCCAATAGTAGTTCAAAGTACGGAACTTCGGTCGATGAATTAACGTCATGTGGTGGCAAGTCGTTGAACAGTGTATGGTTTCATGAACCTTCATCTGTACTGTAGGCCTATACCCACAGTGTGCAGGGACAGCGCAAAATGAATACCAGTAGATTATTTTGGCATAGTTTTAATATGATCAGGGTTATTCCGTTTTCGTGAACATTGCAACTTCCATTACAAAGCGCGTATGAGAAATGATACATTGTGATGCAACAGTGTGGCATTTTAGTGATACTAGCACCAAGGCACACGCCCAGTTCTCTGTCGAATGGACGTGTTTGTGAAGACACACTCTGGCGTCCAATGAGCTGCCTGCAGTGAGTGTCGTATCTCAGCCTAACACTAACAGTCTGTCACCTGGTGGACATGGCAAAGATTACATACTTCACCAGGTAACCTTACCTTGCACTTTTTGTTTTCACCGTGCACCATATTTTGTCAATACCGCAACATATGCCACGGGGTTTTGATGTTAGCTGGTGACGACAAAAGGAATAACCATGGTTGTTTTACATACAGGACACAGAAATTGGTGACCACAATCGATAGCGATAAGTCTATGAATGATTGTACACACTGGTAAGAGTCTTTTAATGGTTTTATGTGTCGTTGACTGCTCACCAGCTTCTCGCCTTCCTCCCCCTCCCCCTCCCCCCCCACCCAAAAAAAATGTGTTTGTGAGATCAGTAAAGCATAATTGATGTCAACCCCTTCCTTGTCTGCACATGAAAGCGCTTATAATTTATTATGGAAATGTTACTCTTCTCGGGCTTGACGGATACAAAGTGACTGTGATGTGTGCGCAGACGCATAACGCTGAGCTTATTCAGACTGGACGCAGGTCACGCAGAGTGCCGATGCTGGTTTTCCACCAGGTCTATACGAATGCACAGTGAAGATGGTTATGACACAGATGCGAGCTAATGGGTGGTTTCAGTGTGGGTTTACCAAGGGGGTTTACCATTCCTCTCAGAAATCCAGAAATATAAGTTCGCAAAATAGTTTGTCTTAACGTTTTTGAAAAGCAAGGAAATGAGGCAACATGGATGATCCAAACAGAATTTTAGACAACACAATGATTATAAGTGCTGATCAAGCATATTTTTCTTTCATTCACAATGAACACATTTTTGTCTCTCACTTTTTCCCTTTAATTTTACATTTACCTCTAGGACACTTACCATGGGGGATTGTGTGTGTGTTTTGTTGTTCTGTATCGCCATCAAGTGCTCTGCTCTGGTATGCTTATGTCAGAAATCAGAATACAGCCACCCACTGCTTTATCTGATCTGTTGATGTTAATGGGTGGTTAATGTATTTATCGCAGGAGGAAAATGTGTTGGTATAGCAACAGTTTTACACTAGTAAAACTCCATTCTGATTGGCTAATTGTGGGCCACCATGGTAGGGTAGTCTGCCACACGTTGCAACACTAACGCATTTGGTTGGCCCAAGGAGGCTACACGTGTAGCTGGTTGGGTACAGCTTGCTGCCGCTCTTACGTTTGTCAAAGGAGCTCTTCTTTTCTGTCAGGCAGGGATGTTGTAACCTGCTATAGAGCTTCCGCGTGATCGTATTGTAACGTAGTTTGACCCAGTCCAACCTGTGCTTGTGAGAACAATTTTTAATTGTTGTCAGTGCACAGCATTGCACCACTATTTTATAACAGTACCGTGGGGTAATAGCCTAACTTTAAAGCGTATCGTCAGTAATTAAAGTGTGTGTGTCAACACACACTTTTCTGTTTTTCCTCGAATTCTTTATTTGTTAAAGTGTGTGTGTCAACACACACTTTTCTGTTTTTCCTCGAGTTCTTTCTTTCTTTCTTTCTTTCTTTCTTTCTTTCTTTCTTTCTTTCTTTCTTTCTTTCTTTCTTTCTTTCTTTCTTTCTTTCTTTCTGTCTTTCTTTCTTTCTTTCTTCTTTACCAGCAAATTTGTCCGACACTTTTCTTGGACACTATTATACATAGAAACTCCAAACTTGGCATGATTGTACCTCCATACAAGGAGTTTGACCGTTTTATACAGAGGAATGAAAATGTTTAAAATAATGCAACTTAGGGGCATTTGAAATTTTAAAACTCGAATATCTTCAAAAGTATAATAGATAGAAATATCATTCCCATTGTACTAGGGGGGTTATTGACCAGTGCACATGTAATGAATCCAAAGCAAAAGTTGTAGCCATTTAAATTATGCTAATTAGCAGCATTTGGAATTTTAAAACTTGAATATCTTCAAAACTATTATAGATAGAGATGTCATTTCAACTTTTACTAAGGGGTTGTTGACCATTGCGCATGTAATGAATCTAAAACAAAAGTTGTAGCAATTTAAATTATGCTAATTAGCAGTATTTGAAATTTTCAATCTTGAATATCTTCAAAACTATTATAGATAGAGATGTCATTGCAACTGTTACTAAGGGGTTGTTGACCATTGCGCACCTAATGAAATAAAAATAAAAGTTGCAGCAATTTAAATTATGCTAAATAGCACCGTTAGAAATTTTAAATCTTGAATAACTTCAAAGCTATAACAGATAGAGATGCCATTCCAACTTCTACTCCTGTGTTATGGAATTGTTGTACATTGTCATACCAATATGCTTTGAGGACACACACACTGATTTGCTATGCAGCAAATCATCTGTCGTAGTTTCTGTTTAAAATTTTAACACACAAAAGTGCTCACTTCAGCAGTATACTTGAAACTTGAAATAAGTGAGGAAGAATTTTTGTGTGCCAAATTGCAAGCTTTATGCTGCTTCAGTATTATTGTTAATGTTATGTAAAACTGGGCGAAGTAAAGTTGTTAATGATGTTCCCATTGGCTCTATTTGTGTTAATGCGATCAGGATATGATATAAATAGGATACATAATGCACGACTTGATGTGATAATTATACCAATTTTCTGTGTGTTTACCCACATAGACTGACTGACTGACTCATAGAGTCATTGTTGATAACGTCCATATCTAACAGAAGTGATAACTCGTATATGCGGTATAGGTAGCACGGAAATGGATAAATGAATCTTTGTTTTGGTTACTAATGCTACCGACAACTTGTGGTGATATGTGTGGAGGAAAAGTATAAAAAAATCTTCGGAAATGAGACACAAAACGTATAAAAGAACATTATATGGAGGTGAAGAGAAAAGCCAGCAAATACGAAAAGAAAATTTAGTCAAGTGATAAATAGACTGATTGAATTGCATGCAAGTTACACAAGTGAAATTTGTACCGGCTACGTTTGGAGAAATATGCAAGAGCTGAGTTATTATAATGAGTAAAAATCTTCAAAAAAATATTATTTTACTTTGCAAGAATACGACACAAGTACCATTTTTTCCCAATAATACACGAGTTACTCGTAACATCATGATGGCCCATGCAGTGAACGCCTGTACCTAGGATGCGCTTCCTCTTGATGCAGCAATGTTGTATTTCTAGTTTGCAAACACCATAATATTTCGCAATTAAAGACGGGCACAGATGAAAGATTGTTATTGGACTAGCTTATCTTCAATATTTAACATAGTTGGAACAAACAAAAAATATTGATCGGCATAAAACTGGTCATGTAGCTAATGATTGCATGCATATGGTTAAAAGAAAATAAGCAAAGCCCGAAGTATGTATGTCGCATCTTGATTCAGTGGCGAGTCACGTCCTCAAAATAAACATACAATTGCGAAAAATTCAAAATGCGTATATGACAGTGGAAATAGTTATAATTTATTACACATTACTAAAAATACCTATTTCCATCCAAATCTCTACTTCGAGTTACTCAATCATGATACAGCATGCGACTTTCGGAACCTCTAATATTAATCTAATGGTGCACAGCCTTAAGGAGTGGTAACTGCAACTCGTGCACAAAGCATAAAATGTTCTCATCAAAATTTGGGGTTTTACGTCATCCCAACTATACTGCGCAAGTGTCTTATATGAGGGAAAGAAAACCTTGCAGAAAATGTTTTGGAAATTTGAATGTGAATGCACCATAATGAAAAATTACCTTTTATTTGAAAAATAAAAATCTATTACGAAGGCAAGATAGTAACGACATCCCCTCATAAGAACTGTATCTCGCTGACTGAAAGCCACCGGGATTTTATTTGTTTATTTTATTGTGTTAGGAAGTACAAATTTGTACGGTTTAGTAAGCAGTCGCACTGACTATTATTATTTAGCAAAAAAAAAAAAAAAAACTTGTTGACACAATTATGACACATAAACCTCCAGTATGATTCCTATCAGTCTACCCTTTCAGGTCAGACAGCGGACTAGAAGCCTTCATTATGTTATACTATAGTTGGAAATTTGCCCACTTTGATTGGTGTGTATCTTGGGACTGTATACAGGCTTTAATGAGATTACGGGTTTTCCCTAAAAGCTATTTCAGTCAGCAATGGCATAAGTAACAATGTCGCGTGTAGAAACATCCTGAATATCAGGACATTGGTTGTTTAACTGAAGTTCACCTAATCATTAATGCCAAAAGCATTTAATCCAAGCCATTTTTGCAATGTCGTATGATGAGCAGGTCTGAGATTAATTACATTTTTGGTACAGTAATTTAAATGAAGTGTCAGTGTGGTTCAGAAGAATCCAGTGTTTAACGTGTACGTGTACGGTACCACCTACATGTGCAGATGTTGCTTCAGATAAATTCCAATTTGGCGAAACCCAAGGGCCATTATCCAAGAAACAATACAAAAATTCTACAAACGCAAGAAGTGCAGATATGACGGCAATCTTGTTACAAGGGCAACGGAAATCAAAGAGCCAAGACAGGCCCCGTATGCCTGATGTACCACTGCTTGGTAGTTTCCATCCAGAATATTGTGTAGTCAGAATGACTTACTAAATCGCGATTTTGTAAGCCAATGGAATATAAATCTATTATTTCATTCGATTTTGCTGCATGCAGAGATAAATGCAACAGAAAAGGAACGGCATACTCTCACCATTGCCGCAAAATAGCAACCGAAGTCACAGCAACATCATGTTGGACTGCGATATGGTTCAGCGATTGGACAATTTGGTTCTTGGTAATGTTTATTAAGAATTTTGTCCTTGTAGTCTGCAATAAGTATCTTTTACAGCAATAACATCATTTTCCCAGTTCTTGTTTTTGTTACATGACTACAGGTATTTAGGCCTGCATGCATGGTTTCTCAGCAACTGATGTCCACATTCTTTCCTACTTGCGCCCGCGTGCCTTTCATTTTATTGAATAAAAGGGAAGATTATGTGTACTTCTTTAGTTTGTAGCTCACCCCAAAACTGCATCTGTAATCCTGGTGCACATTCATAAATTCCTGATGTACGGATTTGGGAGAAACAGAGGTTTGAGCAAACATAATGCGACTCATGGGGACAATCAGTGTATTTTGCATTCACACAGGCAACACGTGGGCATTTATTTATTTTTGGAAATTGTACTATTGTAGATGAACCAGCTTATGACCGGGATTGCGCAAAGGGCGTGCACTTTCTTCGCGCGTTTCATTTTGGAAGGTCGGGGTGGATCCATGGTCACGCATGTTTCTAATCTCATTGGCCCATGAATATAACAGGAACGCTTCACTTTCAGGCAACCAATCTGAAAACATTGGTGTTTTTAACCATGGGAACGACCAGGTTTCTTTAAATGCATCTATGTCAGAGAACACCACATGTTTAAAAACCCCGTGATCGATGCATGAATTACCTGTATGTGTAACAAAATAACACGTGATGGTGCTCTCTTGACGACTTAGACTTACAGATGGCGTCAAACCAACAGAGCCGGGGTACGCTGCGGCGTGTTATATCTGAGCGGCTTTGCCCCTCCCCCCGCCCCCGTCACTCTGCAGAGGGGGGGGGGGGTCCCCATGTACAAACCCAAATCTCCAGGAGTATGTAACAGTTGTGAATTGAAAATTTCGTAACTGACTTGTACATTCATACTGTGGTAATACCTGGTTTTTCTTAATAATGACGCTGGAAGCTATATGTTCTGCATTATATATGAAACGTGTATAATGTACATGTCCTCACACTTTCTGGAGTTTTGTCCCAATGAGTGGTCTATCTCTCTCTCTTTTTTTTTAATGCGGAGGACATAAATTATTACTTATAGATACTATACTCATTTTAACATACAAAAGATTATTTGATTGATAATAAGGATGCCTGATTATTTGTATATATTTTGGACGCATCATGGAATTTTCCCCGTTCCGTTGGTGCCCCCGCGGTAAAGGGGAAGTTTTCCTAATATATTATTATTATTATTATTATTATTATTATTATTATTATTATTATTATTATTATTATTATTATTATTATTATTATTATTATTATTATTATTATTATTATTATTATTATTATTCACGAGTAGACTGTCACAGAGCAAACCACATTTTCGTTATAAATACGTCAACCCCGCGGTGTCACCTTTTTATCTACGTTTTATACCCTGGAACAAACTAAGTCAAATATAGACTGTTTTAAGCGTCTTAAATATTACATTAATAGTGTCCTCCAGGAAATACGATTGACACACCGCTTGTGTAATATCTGTAATCATTATACACGCTGAACAATATGGCACAGCATTTTGATCACGTAAGCATGTGTCAGTATGTTATCTCAACACTAATTTGACCTGGTGTTTTTTTTTTTTTTTGTTTTTTTGTTTGTTTGTTTTTTTGGTTGGGTATTATCCTGCGCAGTTCATTTAGCAAACAACAGATTGTCAACGCCAACAATCCTGTGACCAATAAGCGACAACTGCACAAAGCTTGCAATTGGTCTGTTCCCAGGGATGCCCGGACACTGACTTTTTATGTTTTTAGTTTATTGTTTGCTTTTCTTTATCACTGGTCTATTTAATTTACCTTCCAGATCTGGATTCACATATAAAGGGGAGACAGACAGACATGCAGAGATCTAGCATGGGAAGAAAATTTGTCAAACAGGAGGTGGACACCCCTGGGTGCAGTTCTCGCCGAAACGCTCGTCCCGTTGCCCGTCGTACAAATTCCACATGCTCAGTGACACACTCACAGGCAGTCAGACCAATGGATCGCCAGCTGATGAGACCGTGGTTGATAAACCAAATTGACAGCAAAGAAATAAATGGATTAGCTTGGATGAACAGGGAGTGTACATTAGTGAAAATACCTTGGAAACACGGTTCCCGCCATGGTTGGAAGGTGAACAAGGACGCTTGCTTGTTCAAGCGTTGGGCTATGCACACAGGTAAGGACACTTACCCACGAATTAACTTAATATTCATATTTCGCACAGATCGTTATACTTTGACTTTTTGTTCAGTCAGTCGATTTTTTTACAAGACGTGCATGGAGCATGTGTGAAACTGGACTGACATCGCCAAATTAATCTCTACAGGCGTGGTGGTGCAAATATTATCCCAAAATGAATGCTTCATCATTTAAATTACACATAGACTTATCTTGCGTTTGTAATATAGTAGTAGTTTTAAAGTACCTGTACTTTATTCTGCATGAGTAGCCATACATTCTCGTGCATTTTCTTGTCATTTGATAAGTACCAATTGCCAACTGATTCATTTATTTGTTCGTTCGTTATATGTTCTCAATTGATCCCAGAACGATTTACATCATTGAAGGCCAGATTATTTTACTTTTGACACAAATAAAATTGTCTAGTGCATGTTTGAAAAGTGTTCACAAGAAAACTTTACTTTTAGACCTGAGTGTTTTGCGAGAATGAAATTAAAACTGCATATTGCAGCAGTACTATGTTGCAACAATATTAGTTTTTAACGGATCAGTGTTATCAGTATTGTAGTCATACTGTTAATGTTTTGGATGATTTACAGGAAGTAACATTATCATGAACTTCATGGAATTTTCTCACAATTCCCAATTATGGCTTAATTTCATATAAGAATACATAGGCTTTTGTTAAATGCGTCGAAAATGTTAACAATACGGCATTGCCCATCCAGGTTAGCTACAGATTCATAGTTTTTGTTCAGTTGAATCATAGAACGTGAAACAATGTAATTTGAAAGAACCACAGTTTTTACGTAATTTAGGGAGGTCGTATTCTGTATATGAACAAAATAAATGTACATATCCAGAACATAATACGTCATGTAGCCGCGTGGGTCCAATTATATTCTGCGCGGTTAAGTCAAAATGGAATCACGTAGTTCAAAGTCCTGTCCATATTGCAGTATCAAGTGCAGGTGAATGGAATGATTATTATTTACAGTTATTACGTTACAGAATTGAAAATTATCACATAGTAGGTAAACTGATAAAACCGAAGAAGTACTTTGTTTCTTGGAATAAATACGAATAAGGGCAACTGGTATTTTTCTGACACATATCTCTTGGTCTTGTGGCTTTTATTTTGTTTTGCAGTTTAATATTAGTCACAAAAGACCACGACAACCCTTTGTTAACAAAATAAACTTCGAGTATGATATGTATAACGGAAGAGATTTGACTGTGCTTAATAATAGAAATTGGAAATGTAGTTTGTTGAAAAAAGTGTGCTAACTTCTACATCTGTAAATGTCTGGCATATATATCTATATAGGATTTTTTATTATATGTACGAATGAAAGGAAAAGAGGCATCACATGCTCTATTCCAATAGTTTTGTTACATTCACGTTTCTGCAGCATCGCTGTACTTATATACATGTGGTGAAATTACCTGAGAGGCTTATAACAATGTTTACGAAGCCTATACCTAATACTTGGTGAAATTACTGGAGAGGCTTATAATGATGTTTACTAGGCCCATACCTAGTGATCACACATGTACAAATCTGGAAGGGCCCAATAGGTGTCTCTCCATGTTTCATTTTTGTTTATCCGTTCCCACCCAAAGTGCTTCTGTAACAATATTTCTAATCTTTCTTGATGTAAAACTTAAAGTGGGTCCTAGTCTATGATAGGACCGTGCTTTGGAGCTCTTCTAAAACCGATTAGAGTCTATTCCATGCTCCGACATTCACGTATCTAATGGCCAGTTTCACTTATATATTCATCTTTAAAACACGCTACATATAGCTTGTAAATGACTCGACATATATTAGATTCCTTCATGTCAATATCAGGATGCACCAGCAGTTAAACTGATTTTAAATTAATGCTGAAAACAAATAAATGCATAGATTATGGAGAGTTTAAGCCATATAACCTGACCAGACAAGGGCACTGTTGTGTATCTCAACTTGAGCTTGAGTTATAGATTGGCATGGGTTGTGGCTCACCTTTGCTTGTTTGACTCGCGACAACTTAAATACTGAATGATCGATCTAAAGCTGCCAATATTCCAGAATATATCCTGATTAACATTCTTCGCGGTTATGAATTGGAAAATAAAGTTTGATTTGCAAAAAGTTTTTAAAAATGTGATTTTCCTTTGTTCTTTTGGGGAAGCTCTCCGAACCTGATACTAACCCGAAGCATTGGAAAGCAGTGTTGTGTATCTCAACTCGGGCTCGAGTTATAGATTGGCATGGGTTGTGGCTCACCTTTGCTTGTTTGACTCGCGACAACTAAAATATTGAATGATCGATCTGAAGCTGCCAATATCCCAGAATATATTCTGATTAACATTTTTCGCGTGTATGAATTGGAAAATAAAGTTTGATTTACAAAAAGTTGTCAAAATTAGATTTTCGTTTGTTCTTTCAGGGAAGTTCTCCGAACATGATACTAACCCGAAGCGTTGGAAAGCCAACTTTCGCTGCGCCATTAATTCTCTACCAGATGTACAAGAGGAGAAAAATCTTGGACAGTCCAAGGGACATCAAGCTTTCAAGGTGTACCGACTTCTGGAAGAAAAGAAGCGGAAGAAGGATATTAAGTTGGAAGTCAATGGTGCGCACCTGCAGTTTTGTGCTGTTTGTACTTTTTTGTTTGCAAATACATGCTAAAAATTGCACATTTCTGTCTTTTGTATGCAAAGCAAACTTGGTTAAATTCTTCCTATTGAAACCGTGACTTAAAAAAGTTATGTTGTTGATGAAACATGTGCAGTGCATACAGAGATAAATATCAGTAATTCTGTCTTTAACTACACATATCGTAAATACATGTGATCCTGAAAATATGAAGCGTGCGATTTAAAATTAATCAAACAATTATTGTGTTTTAGAAACACCTACCAAGGTGGAAAGACGTAAGCGTTGTATGGACGAGTTGGAAGAGGAAGAGGACGACGACGACATCAAACAGGAAGATTATTATCCTACCAAAAAATCTCGTTGTGAAAAACTCAAGAACCAAAAAGTGAGTTGCCGTTGTATGTACTTCTTAATTAAATTGTTCTAAAACGTCAAACATTACTGTTTCTGTTTGTATTTGAAAAGTTCTGGAGAGCGATTACATCGAAATTCCATATATGCATTTGACATGAGATTTATGTGTAGATTTTTGTATCGTTCAATTATTTGTTATGCGTTTGGTTGGTAGTCAGTGTAGTTTGATTGCCTATATGCACTGCCTGTATGACACGAAGCAGCTCACCAAAGTCCTTCTGCAACTGCTATTTCTTGCAGAGGAAAATGATTTCAAGGAGGAAACAGCAGCAAGAGATTTCATCATTAGCTTTAAGTAAAGAGGAACCAAAGGACACCATGAATTCCATTAAACACGAGAAACCAGTTGAAATAGAAGAATCACACTGCGCCATTGAGCAGTCAGAGCCCGTCCAACCACACAGTGACCACGACTATCATGGTGGGGTTCCTGAGATAAATACTGATAGTCAGCTTTGTGCAAGTGAGTAAAGGAAATATATAAATATATGCTGCAGATGGGCACAGGCCAGCTGGCTCATTTAAAAAAAAGAGCCTGTGTGATTTAAAAATGGCAATGTTGAGTCAAAAATCCAAAGGCAGGTAAATAATCTTGCTTTTATACTGATGCCTCCAACATCTGCCATCACATGAAATCATGGTAAATAAACTATAAAAAGGTGCAAACGGTCTATATATTTCTCAAAAACAGTAAAAAACCTAGGAACAATGTATGTATTGTGTAGTGTTCCAATATTTACGTATAAATATATATTATAGATATGTGTCTATAACATATGTCCCCCCTAAAACTTTAAAGTAATAGGAGGCATTGATTTTTAGCTACTTGCATATTAACTGCAGATCTGCTCTTGTGCCCTGAATTGCTAGACAACGGGACTTTGCCTCCGCCATGATGACTTGTAGCTTTTATGTGACTTAACCATCCAGAAATAACACTTTTATGGGGGGGGGGGGGGGATTAAATTTCTAAATATGTTATGCATCGTGTATGTTTTGGAATTTATTTAAATGACTTTAGCTTTATGGTTCCTCGAGTAGTTACATTTATCAGAGCTCATTTGGCCATGCTTAATATGTGAATCTTCCCTCCTTCCTATCAAGTTCCTTGCAGTAGCCAAGGCGTCAACACAGGATCCTAGTCAATAGGAATACGTCGAATTAGCCATTCGTTGATCGTATAATTATATATTCTGAGTACCTTTGCATTTTTTCTTTATGGTTCCACAGCGCCTGTAGCCCCAAATTACGCTGATAACACTGTCAGCAGTGACATACCATCAGATGCCGCATCCCCTCATACACTCACCAGTTCTGCCGGCAAAGCTGTCGTCTACCGCAAGATTGGATCGGGAGGATGCGTGGTGTTTCAGTCGCCGTACACCACAGACCCAGCGGCGTTGAGTGATAATGGTAGCGTGGTGGTTCAGTCAACATATCCCCAAGACGTCCTAGGCATCACTCATGAATCCTTCACGAGTCTCATTGAAACCGCAGACCATAGACATCGAGGTATACCCATTATTCATATTCATTTCGTTACAGGTGAAGTAGATGTAATCTCCGTTATATTGTATCCCGATACATGTTTCCTTACGAAGAGTAATTTAGGCATTTGCGGTTGACATAATCAAAGGTGGGTAGTAGATTTTTATTCAGAGCTATTCCTACTTGTTTTTGCCTACTCCATATTGTCAGTGTACTAAGGACATAATCACGGAAAATAAATGATGTGGGCCTTTGTCTAAGAAAGCATATTCATGCAAGCAAAGCGTAGAACAAAATGTTCAAGGTTGGAGTTCAAGTTTGGTACTTCAGGATCTCGAATTGCTCGAATACTTTATGTCAAATTAAGCATTGTTGCTAACACATTTTGTATTAATTGGATTATAGATGAAGACGATGCCAGTGTTATCACAGACGATAATATTGCTGATGTAAGTACAGATAAGGATACTTTTATCGGCCAGTTCTATCTTTTGAATTTTCTTACTATACCACATAATGACAATGTGAATAACTTTATATTGTAATAGGTGAGGTTTTAAGTTAATGCAAATACCAGAATTTTAATTTTAGTACGTGGTTATTCGTTTAACAATGCTGTCATTTTGGTCCACAACTAACGGAGAAAGAATGAATTTTGCTGGAAATTGTTTAAGTTTAGTGGTCCTTTGTTACGGACTAAGGATGTGAATGCATTCAGATTGAGAGGGACATGTCCAGTCCAGTCCACCACAAATACCAGTCATAGACCTTCAGAAACTGACCTTCCTTGGGATATTTTTGTATTACTTTTTATTTGGTCAGTTGTGCTTTTCGACACACCCATCGTGATTATTTATTTTCCATATTGACTTTTTAGTACATTGACAATATGGAGTATGAAGAGGCAAGGCGGAACTGTGATTCTGGAATAAGCTCTCCCCAAAGTACCTCTTCATCTCTGGACAGCTATTCTCCACCCTGGTCACCAGAACAATCCCCAGAGGATCCAACCAGAACAGATGCAGGTATATCTCCACATTCTGACGTGACTGCAAGCAGCAAATAAGTTCTTATAAAAAAAACAACAAAACCAACAATTAAAAAAAAATAATAATAATAAAAAAAAAAATTCTATAAAGCAGATCTGTCTGTGTGCCTACTCAGGAAATGTGTTGTCTTGTACAATCAAATTCAAAATTGGTAAAGCTATACGAGAGAAAACGTGAAATTTCAGAAAAAAACTAGCAAAATAAGGCTTTTGGCATGCAAATACTGGTAAAATGGAAATGCCAGACACACAGAAAGAATTCTGGATGAAACAGAATATAAGGTGTCGACAACCAAACAAGATTTGGTCATGTAATGAGAAACTCGAGCTTAATCTAGTACTGTACACTTCGTTATTACAGTTATTTTCAAATCCCCCCCCCCCCCCCCCAAACAGGTAACTTAACTTTTCAAGTGCCCCTAATTGGAATAAATCCAACTTATACAACGTTTATTGATGGGTCACTTGATGTGCCTACAGCATAACCATATTAATTGAAGTTGAAATGACACCTCTGATTATGCCAAGTTTAGAGTTCCTAGATATAAGAGTATCCAAATGAAATGTTGGACCAATTAGAGAGAGAGAGAGAGAGAGAGAGAGAGAGAGAGAGAGAGAGAGAGAGAGAGAGAGAGAGAGAGAGAGGAGAGAGGGAGAGGGAGAGGGAGAGGGAGAGGGAGAGGGAGAGGGAGAGGGAGAGAGAGAGAGAGAGAGAGAGAGAGAGAGAGAGAGAGAGAGAGAGAGAGAGAGAGAGAGAGAGAGAGAGAGAGAGAGAGAGAGACGTTATGGCATCAATATAGGTACTTGAATGAAAGCAGTATGTGGGATCTCAATATTTATTGCACGGAACAAAATGTTCTATGACAACTCCATTGCACCAATACATATGTGCAACTCCTTGATACGGTAAATATCCTATCCAGAAACATCAGATAATTTTGCACTTGTGTCTGTTTCAACAGGCTACTCGACTTCTTCCAACAATTGGGATACATTCAAACTGCTGACATCCTGCGACTCCAGACTAGCGCTGTCTTTTGATACCGCGAATGTACCATTCAAGATCCCGGTTCCCAACTTTACAGGTATTAAACCATCTCATTTTCATGTTAGCAGCTTCCCTGCATTTATTGGTCAACCACGTGAATTCACAATAGTGCAGCGGGTGTAGACTTAAATGAACATAAAGATTTAGATCCTCGATCATATGTGACCATGATGTGGGCATGTACGATGGTGCCTTCAATTCCAAATAACACTGAACACGGTTACACTTATTCCATTATACGTCATAGGTTTTGGACTTAAATGAACATAAAGATATAAATCCACGATCATATGTGACCATGATGTGGGCATGTACAATGGTGCCTTCAATTCCAAATAACACTAAACATGGTTACACCTATTCCATTATGCGTCGGCCAAAAACGTCCAAGTGTAAAATTTGCCTGAATATAAATATATCAGTTTGCTATTTTTGATACTTAAGCTAACTAAAATATCTCCAGAAAAACAAGGGTGTATTTGCCTGCTAAACATCCGTTCTTGGCGGTCTACTACCCCCCGGCGAACTTTCGCTGGGGGCCAACATAGTGTATCGCCCCAAGAAAGTCTGCTTGGGAGGCAAAGGGTGTATGTGTAACAGCGTATTTTCACCTTAGCTGAAGTTATAGGATAGGCGGTGATCCGTCGTCCGTCCGTCTCTTTAAAATTCTCATTATCGACTTCTCCAAACTGTCACCCAGATTCAGCCTGGGTAGATTTCTAGATTTTTGTCCAAATTAGTATTTTGCATTTATTTTTAGATTTTCAAAGATTTTTCTGTTCTTTTTTCGGCAAAATTTTTAAAAGTCTCCGTAACCGCGCAACAAATTGCTGCGAAAATGCATAGGGATACTAGTTCTGGGGACACAGGAACGTTATTTTTTCCACAGGTGCTGCTGCGATGATGTTTTTCTTGTTTAACGAATTTTTGGGTGTTTTTTATATTTCTTATTGCTTCTACAAAACCGTCCAGCACATTATGCTGAAACTTGGTGGAATTGTACGTTGTGGAAGGGTTAAACAAAAGCGGTTACTAGGTGGTGATGTAGTGTTCCCTTGTTTTTAACGTATATTTTAATTCGGGTATTTGTCCGTCCATGCATAAATTTCTATGGAACTCAGTGCATGTCGACAGGGATTACAATTCTAATTCACTTTTTCAAATTCCTCTTCAAAACCGTTGTCCAGATTAACTTGAAACGTGATGGGAATGTACCTTGGGTGGGTTTATACCAAGCGTTTTTCAAATGGTCAATCACAATTGATTTTGTATTTTTTGTGTGTTTTTTTCGTTTGTTCCTTTATTGTCAAATCAAAAAAATCAAATTCTTGACCTAAATGTTTGGTCAATTGCTTCGAGATTTAATAGGGATATTTCTTGGGACCTTTAGACCCTAAATTGTTTTATAGGTGGTGCTGCGGTTTTTCTGTTTTTGTAAGTAGTTTTTGTATATTTTCAGTGTATTTGACTTCTGAACAACTGTAATGCAGATTGTGCTGAAATTTGGTCGAAATGTACCTCGTGGAATGGTTAAATAAAGGTGAATGTCAGGTGTTGATGCAGTGGATCCCAGATTTATAACTAATTTATTACCATATAATTTTTAGTTCTGGTACTTGTCGGTTAATGCATACAGTTCTATTAATCACAATGCAAGTCAACGGGGACTGTATGCACGACTTGTCCAAAACCATGCAACGAGATGTTCATTTCAAACATGATGGGAATGTACTTCGGTGGGTCTGTCTTGGATTTCTTCAAATGGTCACGCTGTCGTTATTTCTGGATTTTTATCAAACTTTGTTCATTTTACGCAAAATCAAAAAAAAAAAAAAATTAATAATAAAATAAAAAAAATGTTTTCTCTGAAACCACAACGCCTATGGCTTCAAAATTACATAGGATCACATACATATACGGACCAGTTGACCAGGGTAGGACTCACAGTTTAAATTTCCAGGTCCACTGAGGATCCGGAACGGCCGGATGTTAAACCATCACCTTCAGAACCTATCACCCAGCCGACGAGCGCCCAATAAAGGCCTACACTGGACCAAATCCTCAATCTTGATATTTTGTATCTATATAGTATATGCAGATATTTGCGCTTTTTTTTTTTTACAATTTCCCTCAATCATCACCATTATTATGTATCGATAGCTGTACTCATCTTTCTCGCCAATCATTGATGAGGAGTCAACTTGTTTAGGTGTAATCACCTGTTTGACTCTTCCTTGTCGGCAGTATTTGTTTTATTGTGTTATGATGTTTTAATATAATTTTCTTTTAACCATGAGTTTTCCATTGAAGCTCAATATTTTGATGTACTGCTGTTTGAACCTCAATAAGAAATAGAAGTAAAAATAAAAATAGTATCGCGCCAGTATCATTAGAAATATAAAACGTATGATATTTTGAGAGTTCTGAATTAGTTAGGACCGCATCTCAAAATACATATGAAACTAAAAAAGATTATTTGCTTCACAGCAAATCTGTCTGGGTGCCTTCAAAATGAGAACAGTTTGAAATGCTACACTTTGCCATTGTTCAGCATAATCTAAATTTTGTGTATTTGCCTTATTTGCATAAATTAAAATGCTACAAATTGGTTCTTGGTTCATTAGATGTGGCCATGTCACAAACTTACCAATTGAAGTTTAAATGACACCAGAATCTATAGGAGTTTTGAAGCTATTCAAGACTTTAATTCTATGCATTTGCCTAATTTGCATAAATTAAAAGCCTAAAACTTTGCTTTATTGGATGCGGTTATGGGACAAATCTACAAATTGAAGTTGGAATGGTACCTCTACGTATAATAGTTTTGAAGTTATTCAAGATTTAGATTTTGTGTATTTGTTTTATTTACATTAATTAAAATCCTACAACTTCGGTTCATTGGATGCACCTATGTCACAAACCTTTAAAGTGAAGTTGAAATGGCACCTCTGTCTGTAATAGTTTTGAAGCTATTCAAGATTTAAATTTTGTTCATTCACCTAATTTGTGTAAATTAGAATTCTACAACTTTGGTGCATGGTTCATTAGATGCAACTATGTCACAAACCTATAAAATTGAAGTTGAAATGATACCTCTGTCTATAATAGTTTTGAAGCTAATCAAGATATAAATTTTGCATATTCACCTAATTTGCATGAATTAAATCCTACAACTTCGGTGCATGGGTCATTGGATGCGGCTGTGCCACAAACCTATAAATTAAAGTTGGAAAGGCATCTGTATCTATTGTGAGTTTTGGAGATATTAAATTTTTCCGTGCCCCTAATTAGCATAATTTGAAATTCTACAACTTTCATTTGTTGTCCATTATATCGGCAGGTATCACAAACCGATACATACAGATTGAAATTTTGTTTATATCTGCACTAGTTTGGAAGATATTGAGCTTTTAAAATTTTAATTGCCCCTAATGTGCATAATTTTTAACATCACGACTATTCCAAATGATATGCACAATTTCACTTGGAGGTGAGTCAGCATGGTAAGTGTGGTGGTTTTCGGAATAATAGTGTCCGAGAAAAACTCAGGACAAATTTAGTCGTGAAGATGGATGGAAGGAAGAAAAAAGACAGAATTCTTGGGAAAACTAAATGTCTGGGTTCGCACCCAGACATAGATATAAACCGGTATGTATGTATGTATGTATGTATGTATGTATGTATGTATGTATGTATGTATGTATGTATGTATGTATGTATGCTATATCAAGTGTAAGTTAAGCATATTACAACTGTCTCTTATCTCTCCGTGATTTATGTTTTGCAGTAACGGTTGATTCATCTGATGACCAAATAATGAACTCTGATCCTGCAATGCCTACGCCTCTGGCCTCTGCCCCAACAACACCCGACGTATTTACAGACCTGTTGCCACCTTTGTCATAATCGCTGACAATATAATTACCAAGCTTACCATAATATCAGCTGTAATATTGCTCATTTTGAGGATGTTATCAGGAGTTACCAGTCCAAAGCTTAATCCAGCAAAGCTAGTTACCAAGGGAGTATGCAGTGAAAATAGGGCGACTTCAAAGTGTACAGGTAGCCAAAGCATGATAACTGTGAAGAACACTGCAGTCTGGACAGAAGCAGTGTCATTGAATGGAGCTGTATCTTCGCCAACACTGGAATGTTAACTGTTTACATCCTTGTGGAGAATATTTTATTGTTGGAACATGCCCGTCATATACAACCCAGGTGTCCTTGATTTTCTATTTTCTTTGATGGTGTTATGAAGCGAACATCGTACATCCTATGCACACCGAACGCGGGTGATAAAATGCATGCAACAGTTTCTGACGTGTTGGAGTGGGACTAGAGCATTCACTTATGAAACACCAACGTGTCATATGATTGAAAAATAAAGACTGTGTATAAATGCTTTAAGCTATTTACTTCGAACATAAATGTGACAAGCAACCTCATTGTGAATATCCGCAAGGTTGACTACGCATAGTATAGACGATTATATTACAATCCAATATTTCATTGCAGGATCTTCGAGGAAACTTGCAACATAGAGTTAACTTCGTGAAGAATGCTTTGTGTTTTTACTCATTGAAAAAACTGTGATAATATGGTTTATACATCAATTTGACACTTTCTGAAGGAATTGTGATATATAATCTGTACAAGTGTTCTGTCCCAAAACAGCTGTTCATGTAGACTGGTTAGATTGTCACATATTGTATATGCATGCTGCTTTAAGCTTTTGAAATACACGCGCCAGTTATATTATCATTAAATGATTATTACACGACACATTTGTCCAAGTCCTATTTGCTTGAATCTTGCAAACACTCAAAGGAGATTAATCTCTGTTCTTCACCATTTAAGTGGTAATCCTCTTACCAAGTATGATTATTTCATAAATTCTACAGTGGGCATGTGCCCCCCCCCCCCCCCTTGTCCTAAACAATGCTTGTACATGGAACGGTATGGCCGTTAATCTGTGAAATTTTGATTTTTTTTTTGTTCATCATAGAGGAGCATCCATATCTCCGTGGGTGTTTGCGCATAAGTAAACATATGTAAATAAAAAAAAAAGGATCTTTAGTAACAGAGTCATTTGTCTTCAGAATAGTCTGTCAGAGCATGTTGAGTCAGGGCTAAGTTAAATTGCTTTTATAACTGTCATGAGGATTAAACTTTTTTTATTTTGAGTATATTACTTTTTAGTCTGTCTGTCTGTCTGTCTGTCTGTCTTTCTGTCTGTCTGTCTGTCTGTCTCTCTCTCTCTCTGAGTGAAAGTATTGTAGCAGCAAAAAAAAAACAAAAAAAAAACAGTTGGCCCATGTTCCACCATTATGTACGAACTTGGCATAAACTAAAGGCTGAGAATGAAAGTTCACAAATATTCCCATGGTAACATCCAATAGTAGTGCAAAATATTGTAAAATTGATATGTTCAGAATCCCACAAAGTTGTAAGAATAGGATGGTGCAACATGGCTAAATTGTGTGCGGTACATCTTTTAGCGAACAATATTTCACGATTGCTGGTCATGGTTGTATGCAGATTAACCCTCACCAGTATCATCTATGGTATTGGTATGACTTGGACATACGTTTTTTTCAGCATATGCTTGACATTATTATTGATGAGAATTCGAAGCGACCAGGAAATGTTATAACGAAAAAGTTTGAAAGACCCCATGGAGAGGGAGTTATTATTTGAAAGACCCAATACAAAGCGTGTTTTAGATTAAAGATGAACGATTCAAATAATTATTAAATAAAGTAGGCAACCTGAAGATGATAACATTGGACTCCATTGTGAAAAAGTCATTTGTTCACTGATAGCAAAAAATAGTATTGCCTCATAAACACAGTTCCTTGATAAAATGTAGCTCATTAAAGGGACACTCGAATTTACATTCGTAATTTAAAAATACGTTTTTCTCTTTATAGCTTTTCTGGTGTATCTTTTCTACATATCATCGCAAGATAAACTTTACTGGGGCATCTGTTCATATTCCAGATTCACTTACATTCTGGCTGAAAACGACAAACCAAGGAAGGGCAATGGAATAAATAAAATCAACAAATATTCTTGGTCACCATACAGATGAAATGACTAATAGTTGGACTATAACTAAGCATGCTATACCACAGGGGGAAACTGGTGTGCAAGGACCTATAAAATACGGATGTATGTTTACACGTTACACAGACAGGCCTTTATCTTTTAACTCTTTCAGTGATAATCACGTCTAAGGTCGATCTTCTAAAGTCAAACCAGTCCGAATTATCATTAGGATCTCAGATTCGTATTCCTCGTAAAAAGACCCCTTCACATCATAAGATGCAACACCCAACAAATAGACTGGTACACCTGCCGCATGTGGTGACCACTGTGAACAGCCTTTCTGCTTGTCGTGGTTTATTCTATTATAAACATATTTGTTTCAACTGGATTGCCTAATAGTTACAGTAAACTAGTCTGGACTGCAGTGAAAAAAGGCACCTGCTGTATGGTCATTTTTTTCTGGGCTGAAGGGGAAAATACAGCAGATACCACTCTATATTACAGTAGTCCATCTTTTGAGAGACCATCATTTGGGCAAGTCAAAAGTGATCACAGACAGCCTATAAGCCCTCGGTGTAGGGTCAATGAAGAGGACAAATGAAACACAATGGACCTCATAATAATGTGGCCTTGATAGGCAGGTGGTCTGCAATTGAATTTTTTCTGAGGGTGGGCTAGTTTTATTTTATTCATGAATATTGTGTTTTAAACTGTAATAGATGTGATGATGCACAAGGAGATCACATACAGGAGGTGCTTTCTCGTTGTTGGGCCATAGGAGATGACAAATATAGCAATATAGACCTTCTGATGATAGACTGTGATTACATTGTTCTTATGTCTGTGCGCCAACACATTCTTTCTTTCTTTCTTTCTTTCTTTCTTTCTTTCTTTCTTTCTTTCTTTCTTTCTTTCTTTCTTCTTTCTTTCCTTCTTTCTTTACTAGTAATTCTGTCCGACAATTTTCTCCAACACTATTACACTCAGAAACTCCAAACTTGATCTGATTATTGATCTATACATGAAGTTGTGTCTTTTACAAAGATGGTTGCTGCAATTAAAATTATGCAAATTGAGGTCATTTGAAATTTATATCTCGAAAATCTTCAAAATAATAATAGGCAGATGTCATTTCAACTTCAATATCTAACTCTGTGCTTAAGGCGCATTCAATGATCCACAAATGAAAGTGGTGAAATTTTGATTTATGCTCATTAGGGCACATGAAAAGTTTAAGTGTTGAATATCTTCAAAATGATAATAAATAGAGATGCCAATGTAACTTCATTATATAGGTTTGTACTGTAGGCGCATCCAACGAACCACGAACGAAAGTTGTCGAACTTTAATTTATTAATTAGGGCCACATAAAAAGTTTAAGTTTTGAATATCTTCAGAGCTATCATAGGTAGAAGTTGTTAAATTTATGCAAGTTTTTGAGGCATAGTAACAGATTTGCTTTCAAAAAGATCTTCTTTTCTACTTTCACACTCCATTTCTGTGTTTATTAATCGATAAAGTTGTGAAAGCTGTCGCGCCATATTGGAACACTCTTCTTAACAATAACAACAACAACAACATGATGATGATGATGATGATGATGATGATGATGATGATGATGATGATCCCCCATGATCGGAGAAATATACATGAAGTATACATAGGTACATCGAAATAACGACCGACAGAAAAATGTAGAAAAGAACAGACCAGGCACATGGAGCAAAAACACGTTCCCTAAAAACAAAATTAAACCAAAACAAAAACAAAACAAAACAGCAATAACAGCAAAATAAGAAAAAAAATGAAAGAAAGAAAAAAAAGAAAGAACAAAAACAAAAAAACTTGTAACCGCAATTCACAATAGTCACAGATCATAAAACTAGCATTTTACCACCGTTTGACTGGCTATGTTTACATATTTGGTACAAAAATGCTTGCAGACTGGTTAGATGGCATGGAGAAATCAGTTGTTTATTTCATATTTCCAAAGGGGTGCGCGAAGGTAGCGTGATGGTTCTATTTGTGATAGGGATTACATGTGTAGACTTCTGCCTAGAGATCCAGTGGTCTCTTGGGATTAAGGGCAGGCTCATCTAGATCCAGACATTAAGGCAAAATGCGTAGAACGGCACTTACAGAGGAAAGAGAGAGAGAGAGAGAGAGAGAGAGAGAGAGAGAGAGAGAGAGAGAGAGAGAGAGAGAGAGAGAGAGAGAGAGAGAGAGAGAGAGAGAGAGAGAGAGAGTGGACCCAGCTTGTAAGGCCTATCTCACCAGAGGCCATCTCTGTTAACAGAACACCAATGAAATAGAATGTCACAAAGTGTGACATTCCTATTATTGTCCCCTTTACCGAGGGCTATCCATCTTCAAAGGCCACTTTGGAACTGCATGTGTCCAAAGCAGACAATTTGGTATGTCTGTGTGAACACAGACATATTGTTTTTTTTCCGAGTATTCTTTATTTCTTGCTCATCTTTCCACTTTATTTTTGTATCGGCCGAAACTTAGACACCTTTTGAGCCAGAAACTCCAAATTTGGCATGGAGTTAGTTCCCATGGTGAAGGTTCGCACATCATTCCGAATAGGCAACTGGTTACAAATTATGCATATTAGGGCCGTTTGAAAGTTTCAGTCCCTTCTGGCTTCTAAAGCATTCAACATAGAGGCCCGAGGTTCTATTAATACATTTTGGGGGGCTGAGTATCTATTGGACACATTACATCAGTTGTGAAATTTAAACATAAAATTACGCAAATTCGGCACAGGTTAGAATTTTAAAGTTGAGTATCTTCAGAACTATAATTGAGAGAGGTATCATTCAAACATAAATTCATAAGTTTGTGCTGTAGGTGCACCAAATGAACCGCATACCAAAGTTCTAAAATTTAGATCTATGGTAATTAGGGTAATATGGAAATTTTAATTGCCTGCAACACACATCCCCACTTCTAGAACATGTACACGTTGGTTACCATCATGTACCTCGATGCTTGTCCTAGGACTGGTCATTCAAAGGAGGAATTATTGTATTTTGATATACAGTGGTACTTGTTGTATTTCGACCCCCCCCCCCTTCAGTCCAAAAAGGTGACCATACAACAGGTGGCCTTTCACTGCATGATAAATATACAAAATCCCAACTGCTCTCTCTAGAAGGGGGGGGGGGGGGGGGTTCAGTACGCTGGTACAAGTAGTAATTTTTCTAGAGTACGCAGTACCGAAAATAAAAATCTTTCAAAATTTTGGATAGTACGAAGTACGTAAAATAAGAGGGCTTCCAGTACGCCAGTACGGGAAACCCCTCACCCGCCCTCTCTCTAACAAATGTGACCACAACAAGGCAGCGTGGTTGTTCACAGTAGTGGCTACATGCAGCAGGTATATCAGTCTACTTTTAGGGTGTCATATCTTGTGATCACATTGAGCATATATATTTTAGTCAATTACACTAACTGGCAGCATTGGGAAGCTTCAATGCCCAATAAGATTCAAGCAGGAAGAAAAAATGTTGATATTTTAGGTACGTTTGTTGTTGGGGTTCAGCTGATGAACATGTGATCAAAAGTTGTGGAATTTGAAAGCTTGTTTCTTAATTTATAACAGGAAATATATGGACTACCAGAGGGGATGGGCGACGCATTACACTGGTACAGGAAAAAAATTTGCACCAGGACAGCATACAGAAAATACGGTTGTTCCAAAATAATGGTCAGTGCAAAATACAAACAAGAGGGTTGTGTGAAAAGCCCATGCTCAGCGGCCCTAGAGATTCATCACACTTGTGGCTCTGTGAACTTGGGATAGGATCAAGATGACCCATGTGGGCCTACTGAGTAAGTCTGACTTTTCTGGAAGAACACTAACATGTGCAACATCAAGGTCCCAGTTCATGAAGTTGTCAAGTTATAGCACTGAAGAATAAAATTCAGGTCAGTTGTCCTGTGACCTTGGCAATGTGGTCAAAGTCACTCATGTACTGTCCTAGCTTGGCCCTCAAAGAGGATCATAACCATGTAAAACATCAAAGTCCAGGCTAAAATAGTTCTCAAGTTATCATCTCTAGAGTTATATACACGTAAGTGACCATGTGACCTTGACTATGAGGTCAAGGTCACCCATGTACTGTGGAACGCCACCTGTCTTGCCCTCAAGTGTTTATATGCAATTTTGAATCAATTGGCCAAGTCGTTTTGAAGAGGATATTTTAAGATTTGGCCAAAAAGGAAAAAAAAAATCTATATATCACTGGAGCGTGACCATTTGAACAAAATTAGTACAGACTCACCCAAGGTATATTCCCACCAAGTTTGAAGTGAATC
The DNA here is from genome assembly GCA_964020975.1 of Hermodice carunculata. NCBI lineage: Eukaryota > Metazoa > Annelida > Polychaeta > Eunicida > Amphinomidae > Hermodice > Hermodice carunculata. Next base: position 62,081,959 of record OZ026613.1, read on the forward strand.
TGGTCAGCGGTTTTGGAGGAGTCGAAAATGTGAATTACCATAGCAATCCCCATTCACTTACATAGTAATCAATAGGACAATATGCATTAAACGCCAAGTACCAGACTGAAAAAAAAATAATTAAAAATTAGAGATCCACAGCAACGCCATCGTGTGAATAACTTTGGTGGGACCTTCTACAAAAACATTTGCACCACGTTTCAGCATAATGTAAGTGACGGTTTTGCATTAAAAATATTTGAAAAATCACAGCCCCACCTGTTGAACAAATTAAGGTATAAGGGCCCCAAGAAGTCTCCCTACGCAATTTCGATGCGATTGGCCAAGCAGTTTCGGAGAATTCTTTTTTAAGATTTGCCCCCCCCCTCCCCCCTCAAAAAAATGAGCAAAAAAATTCCTAAAAAATCCAGGCATAACTGGACCGTAACCATTTGAGCACACTTAGCAGAGACCCACCCAAGATACATCCCCATTAAGTTTGAAGTGAATCTGGCTATTGGTTTTGGAGAAGAAGTCAAAATCGTGAATAACCACTGCAATCCCCATTCACTTACATAGTAATCAATAGGACTATATGCATTAACCGATAAGTACCGGAATTGAAAATTCGTTAAAAATCAGAGATCCACAGCAACGCTACGTAGTGAGCAGTCTTGTGTTACCCTTCCACAACGAACATTTCCACCAAGTTTCAGTACAATCTGAGAGACAGTTTTGGAAAAGAAGTCGAAAATAGCAAAAAATCACAAAAATTCATTAAAAAAAAAAAAAAAAAAAAAAAAATGGTAAAAATTGTGGCGCCACCTGTTGAACAAATTAAGACCTAGGGGCCCCCAGAAGTGTCCTTATACAATTTTAAAGGCGGAGAAGAATATCTTTTAAGATCCCCCCCCAACTAAAAAGTCATAAAAAGTCACTGGAGCGTGACCATTTGAACAAACTTGGTAGAGACCCACCGAGGGTATATCCCCACCAAGTTTGAGGGGAATCTCGCCGACGGTTTTTGAGAAAAAGTCCAAAACGTGAATTACGGACAGACCACGACGGACCCTCACAAAAGCTCAGATGACTGACTAGTCAGCTGAGCTAAAAATGAGAGGCAGTTTTTACCATGTCATGTAAAATAAAATGCCTCAGTATGTTAGTTGGGAAATATATCTTTACACTTCTCTAGAAAGATCTCATAACACCATCAAAAACTGTTAACTTTCCACAACTAGCTTTGAAAGTGGCTGCCGATAGGGTAGATTTTACAGTGCCGCGAGGACACTGGATATTTGACTTATAATATTTCAAACCATTTTCGCTATCAAAATGTGTACGTAATCCGCACAAATATATTTATGCAAATCATTAGCATCTGAAAATTAAACTGCTTCATATTTGACATAAAATTGGGGATAGATATATAATTTTATCTCCTTTGATTAAGTATATTGACTAACACTATGGAATGGCCACCAACAACATATTAATGGAAAATTAAAAGGACTATTAATGCTGTCAACACATGCAAACTCTTCACACACCGACATATTTGTTTTCAAGCGAATCTGAGTTTTTGCGCTATAGATGATATGCTTAGGAGACAGATTCTGACAGACTGGGCTAATTCATTATGAATGCAAATTTTCATAATTAGCATATAGTTACACCTACTGCACGATCCTATGAGTTGAAGTTGGAATGGCATCTCTGTCTATGATAAAAATGAAGAGATCTAAGTTTAAAATTGTCATGTGTCCCCAACTAGCATCTGAAAATTGAACTGTTTCATATTTGACAAAATTCAAATTTCATAACTTTTGCTTCTGGGTCCTTGGATGTACCTATAGCACAAACCTATGTATTGAAGTTAGAATGGCATCTCTATCTATAATACTTTTGCAGCTATTCAACTTCAAAAGTTTCAAATGACCATAGTCAGCGTAATTTTAAGTTATACAACTCTTGCAATGTGTCCAATAGATGCATAGCCCCAACAAATGTACCAATAGAACTAACATTTGGGTCTTTATGTTGAATACTTTATAAGCCAGAAGGGATTGAAATTTTCAAGTGTTCCTAATTTGCATAATTTTCAACCTGTAGACTATTCGGAGCAACAGGCGAAACTTCACCATATAAGATATGTCCATGCCAACTTTAAGATGTCTGGCTTGCACGGTGTCTGAGTTTAAGCCGACTCAAAAATAAAGTGGAGATATAGGCTAGAAAGAGAGAGAAAGAGAGAGAGAGAGAGAGAGAGAGAGAGAGAGACAGACAGACAGACAGACAGACAGACAGACAGAGAGAAAAGAAAGAAAGAATGAAAAATATATCTTTGTTCACACACAGCCATAACAGGTGCGGCCAATAGGCCTAAACACATTAATTCATGGCTTGTTTCCCCCCCCCCCCCCCGAGCGGCAAGAAATACAGTATTTAGATCTGTCTGGACTCTTCACGCATTTCAAACACCATGTATGTATAAAACTAAATGTATTTGCACACATGTATTTGTGCTCAGCTGCACACATCATATTAAAGTTACGCAACCAAGATTCCAAGTTAAACTGTCAAGTATTATAGATCTACACACATTTGTCAGCATGTGTGGGTGGAGGAATGAATGATTATATAGGAACATGACCCGTTTTACCTGCACTAATTGCAGACAAAGACATGTCCGTTGGTCCAAGCTGACCGTTACTGAATTGCTCCATTTCTTCCGGAGCAGTCTGACACGCAGTTTAGGTCTGTGTTAAAATGTGTCCAAAATTATCGTTGAGGAGGATTAGACTATATATCACATACATAAAAATCTTTGGATTTTAATACTCATAATTTACAACGTGGACGTATTTGTGGATGGTGAATATAAAAATTTAGAATGGTGGCTTTTCAGAAAGCAGTCTTCATCACACGCGCATATCATAATTAATAAAACTCGCAATCATTTTTAAACATGTAGCCATATACCGGTATATAACGATCACAGTAACATACAGAGAGCATTATCATTGTCTTAATTTTTTCAGCTGTGCTACACTTAATCTCCTGGGGTGGGCCGGGTGGGGTGGGGGGTGAGAAAAGTATGGTATTTTGCCTAAAATCCTTAAACAAGGATAGCTTTTCCCATTCATGGCACAGCATTTAGAAAAAACAAATTACCTAAGATATCGTATTCTTCACGGAGCACTTTTCCTTCCAATTTTTTTTTTTTACATATTTTCCACTATTTTAGTGAATAATCAGGGATCGAAATCAGGAATCAGGAATCAGGAATCAGGAATCATTTATTGAATCAATACATACAATGAATCATTTTGAACAGATATATACATATACATATACATATATTCACACGCACATATAACAATGCAATATGTTGTTAGTTTATGAAAAATATGCATATGTTAATCTAGGAGACTAGTATTATGGTCACATTTGACCACTATCACACTAGCTTCCCTTCTTTGCAGTACTTTTCACCATTGATGCCCTGGGCATTATTTTCGGTGAAAAGTACTGAGAGAAGGGTGGTTTTCGAGAGGTTGAGCTTCACACCCCTAGCAAATATTTGGGCAAGTAACCTCAACTGCCCCTCCCCCCTCCCCCCCCCCCCCCAACAACAACAACAGCAAGTCCCGCGCCGTCAGGCAAACTGGGAATCTGGAATTGTTCTTCTTCTGGAACCATCCACAGTGCGTGTGCAGTTTAGGAAATCAACCAGGAAGAAGGAAGTCCGGGGAAACCCCCATGGCCCCTGTAACAGTGTGTACTTGAGTCACTGTCTGACCAGTCGCTGGTTACTGAAAGTACAAACACTGTGCTGTTTTGCAGCAGCCCTGCAAGGCCGCACGCATGATTTGATGTGGGTGGGTGCTAATTTAGGATCAAGCGGGGCTGCGAGGGAGCAGAGCGACCCCCATTAGCTCGCACTGCAAAGCTTGCGTTACTGCTGATGCTGGTTTGTGTTCAGTGACAATGCCAATCATCAATGGGGTTGGGGTACACTCCAGATATAAAACGTTTTTCCCCCAAAACATCTGCACCGCCCCCTCCCCCGCCCCCTCCCCCGCCCCCTCCCCCGCCCCCGCGTACGGCATTGTGTTACGTGTGAGGCCGGTCACCAGTTACTCAAGATGCAAATCAGAGATACAGCTTTTGAAATAGATATGCAGTGTTGCCAACCTGCCACATTTAAAAGCCGGGAGGTGGAAAGTAAAATTCAGGGAGATAGTTAAATTAATATGAAATATAGAAGCAAAATATTGATAAAATTCAGGGAGGTTCCTCAAAATTGCCAAAAATCTAAAATTTCAGCATAAAATTCCGTGAATCTCCCGGTTAAGCCGGGAGATTTGGCAACACTGTATTGCCACTATTAAACAGCCCCCCCCCAAAAAAAAAAAGACCTCAAAACACCCCTTGTATAATAACGTGTGTAAAAAGGGGGACCCGACGAACAAATAATAATGATGATGATGATGATGATGATGATTGAAGCCCCCGATGTAGGGGAAAGAGACATACAAATAAATCGGAATATATAGACACAAGACAGTATACAGCCAATAAAATTCATATATACAAATAAATACACTCAGATAAAAATGAGTTTCCATTACGAGTACTTGATTTTGAGCGAATGGAGTGTGCCAGCCATTTCAATGTACTGACTTACACAAATTACAGTTAGCGGTCTGACACCTAACCCTAAATGTAAATTTACATTTAGGGGCGCGTTTACATTTAGGGGTCTAACACCTCTCCTCTGGCGGGCTGGATCCACACGAGAGCTCGGAAACGTGAGCTCTAGAGTCTATCACCCCACCTAATGAGAGAGAGAGAGACCCCAAGCTTATAAACACATTAATTGAGAACTAGAATGAAATAATCGCTGACCAATTCAGGCTTTGCCCAGAAAGATTTACATACAAGCAGCAAAGCAGAGGTATAAGGCACACACAAATGGCACCTGAAGACGAAGCTAGCTATCAAGGTGATAAAGCCACGGTTTGGTTGTCTCACAAGTGAAGCTGTCCTGATATATCGCCCTGGATACCCATCTTCAAACTGTGTTTTATCACCATTGAAATCAAAATCACTTGGACGCGTAGGTGTGTATTTGGAATATTTACTCATGGAGCTATAGTAGCTCCATGATTTAATATAGTATGGTTCGTGCCGAGGGAAATACCCCTTTCTTATCCTTTCGGTAGCTGTCATAGACCCCGATTACATAAACTCTGTCAAATATAACCACTTTCCTGGGACTTCCCGTGAGCACTACTGGTTAATGGCTATTTATGTCTGTGTGCCAACACAAACATTCTATTTTTCCTCGAATTCTTTCTTTCTGTCTGTCTGTCTGCCTTTCTTTTTGCCTCCAGAGCAGACCCAAGCTGCGTATTTTGTCTACTCCGAGTGTAGCAACACGGATGAAGAGAAGAAAATATGTTGAAGATTGTGCAAATTATGGGCATTTGAAATTTTAAATCTTGAAAATCTCCAAAACTATTACAGATGCAGGTAACCGATCCAACTTCAATTTATAGGTGTGTAACTCTGCACACTTTTGTAATTTACATGTGACCTCTAAAGGTCAAAGGTCAAGGTCATTTGGACCTTTGGAATTTTCATCCAGCCATGACTCTCTCAATTTTCATCTTATTTGGTTCATGTTGGGCTTCAGTTGTAGACATTGTACAACTGTATATTTTTGTTATTTACATGTAACCTCTAAAGGTCAAATGTCAAGGTCATTTGGACCTTTGACAGTTTCACCGACCCATAACTCGGTCAATTTTCATCCAATTGTCATCATGTTGGACTCAACTTGTAGGTATTGCAACACTGCGTATTTTTGTAACAACATATAACCTCTAAAGGTCAATGTCATTTAGACCCTTGCAAGTTTCATCTCGCCATAACTTGGTCAATTTCCATCCGATTTTAGTCATGTTGGACTCAATTTGTAGGCATTGCAACACTGCATATTTTTGTAGTTAACATGTGACCTCTAAAAGTCAAACTCATTTGGTCCTTTTAAATTTTCATCTAGCCACAACTTGTAGGTTTTGCAACACTGCTCATTTTTGTACTTTACATGTTACCTCTAAAAGTCAAAGGTCAAGGTTATTTAGTCCTTTGAAATTTTTATGTAGCTATAACTTGGTCAATTTTCATCTGCTTTGGTTCATGTTGGGCTTAAATTGTAGATATTGTAACACTGCACATTTTGGAAATTTACATGTGACCTCTAAAGGTCAGAGGTCAAGATCACTTGGGCCTTTGAAATTTTCTTCTAGCCATAACTTGGTCAATTTGAATCCATTTTAGTCATGTCGGACTCAAATTGTAGATATTGCAAAACTGCACATTTATTGTAATTTACATGTAACCTCTTGAGGTCAAAGACCAATATCATTTGGACCTTTGAAACTTTCCTCTGGCCATATTTACAAGTTTTGATGACATACAGATAGATTTGGCTTGAAGCAAATCTTCTTTTCTAGTTGTGTCTTCCCAATGTATTGATTAAGAGTGCACAAAATTGCATTTTGAGTTGAAAATTTCCGAGGTCATGCCCGGGGCCCTAGCTCGCTCTCTCTCTCTCTCTCTCTCTCTCTCTCTCTCTCTCTCTCTCTCTCTCTCTCTCTCTCTCTCTCTCTCTCTCTCTCTCTCTCTCTCTCTCTCTCTCTCTCTCTGCTGCATATCCTTCCACTTTATCATTTTCGTGGTAGCTTAAACTCAGCCTGACTGTGCGAACCAGGAACTTCATATTTGACATTGATATAGCATCTTAGGAAAGGTTTTGCATAAAATTCAGAATAGTCAACAGGTTATGCAAATTAGGGACATTTGAAAATTTCAATCCTTTCTGGCCTCCAAAGAGTTCAGCATAAAGACCCAAATGTTTTTCTGTTGGTACATTTGTTGGGGCCCCGCATCTATTGGGCACATTAAAACGGTTATAGAATTTATTTTTTTCTAATTATGGATACGTCAAAATTTTAAAGTTGAACATCTGCAAAATTATTGTAGATATAGGTGTCATTTATAGGTTTTTGCAGTGGGTACATCCAATGAACCGCAAACGAAAGTTGCATATATGCAAAACTAGAAAAGAAGATTCGCTTTACACCAAATCTGTGTGTCTTCAAACATGAATAAATTATAATGCTGTAGCTATTTTTCGCTGTTCATTGGTTGTGCCTCTTACCAATTGAAGCATCTCTGACATTTGTTTCTGTATCAGTTTTGAAAACCTTTGATTCTGACATTGACTACCAATCCTCAGATTGAACTCCGACCTTGAGATTGACCTCTGATCACAACATTGGCATCTGACCTGGACTTTGACTGGTGACCTTTAACATTGATCTCTGACCTTTCCATTGACTTCTAACATTTGTATCTACCTCTGATCTTGATATTGATCTCTGACCTTGATATTGACCTCTTACCTTGACAGTGGCCTCTGGCCTTGGTAGTGCCCCCTGATCTAGTCATTGAGCTCTGGCCTTATTCTTGACCTCCAATCGTTACCTCTGACCTTGGCCTATGACCTTGGTATTGAATTTTAACCTTGGTGTTGACCTCTTCTCAAGTCGGCTGTGATCTTTGACATTGAAAATGGTCTATGACCTTGATCTCTGACCTTGATCTTTACCTCTCACTTTGACAGTGACCTCTGATGGTGATGTTAACCTATAACCTTGATATTGACCTCAGTCCTTGATATTAACGTTATGTCAGCCTTATCTTAATATATAATCCCCTTCTGGGCATCGTAATAATCAGGTTGTACATATAGTGCAGCGTACAATTTTAATTGTGTCTAATTTGCATAATTTTCAGCACGTGTCAACTTTTTCAGGATATTAAAAACTTCACTATTAGTGCTATACCGATGCAACATTTGAAGTTTTTGTGTTAACCAGTGTCCGAGTTTAAGCCCCACAGATATTGAGTGGTGAGAAAGAAAGAAGCAAAGGAAGAAATTAAGAACTTCAGAAATATCAATATGTGTGTTCACACACCCACACACCCACACACACACACACACACACACACACACACACACACACACACAAGAATCACAATAGGTACAGGTGCCAATCTAACCTCAATCTATAGGTTTGTGCTGTAGGTGCATCAAATGAACTACAAGCGTTAAAATATAAATTTAAGCAAATTAGTCTCATACGAAAAATTTAAAGTTGAAGATCTTCAAACTTATTATAGATAAAGCTGTTATTTCCATTTCAATATCTGGGTTTTCTTTGTTGATAGTCAGCAGGATTAGTACATTTGATCATGTGTATCACCACATCTATTTCAGTTGAAAACACAATTTTCATGTATAAAAATAGAAAGAAGCCCTCCTTAGAAAACTTATAATTGCAGACCACCTGCCTATTAAGACCACATTATTATGAGGTCCATTGTGCTATATGACCTTACAGCGAGAGATGAACTGCTGTATGTGATCACCTTGAGCTTGTCCTGATGATGGTCTCTCAAAGCATGGAGCTACTATAACTCCATGCTCAAAGGAAGGACTACTCTATCAATATAGAGTGTCACATGCTGTATTTAAGCCCCCTCCCCCACCCCCTTCAGCCCAGAAAAAAGTGACCATACAGCAGGTGCCCTTTCACTGAAGGTAAACATGAAAGGAACCGGACTCCTCTATCCAGCAAATGTTACCACAGCAAGCAGTGTGGCTCTTCACAGTAATGATCACAGGCAGCAGGTGTACCAGTCTACTTTTCATAGTGTGTGTACCAACACACACTTTTCTTTCTTTCTTTCTTTCTTTCTTTCTTTCTTTCTTTCTTTCTTTCTTTCTTTCTTTCTTTCTTTCTTTCTTTCTTTCTTTCTTTCTTTCTTTCTTTCTTTCTTTCTTTCTTTCTTTCTTTCTTTCTTTCTTTCTTTCTTTCTTTCTTTCTTTCTTTCTTTCTTTCTTTCCCAGCGAATTTGTCCGACTTTTCTCTGACAATAGTATACATAAAAAACTCCGAACTTGGCATGATTGTGCCTCCGTACAAGGAGTTGGGCCTTTTTATACAGAGGAATAAAGATGTTGAAAATTATGCAAATTAGGACCATTTGAAATTTAAAATCTTGAATATCTTCAAAAGTATAATAGATAGAGCTGTCATTTCAACTTCTACTAGGGGGTTATTGAACATTGAGCATGCGATGAATCTAAAACAAAAGTTGTAGAAATTTGAATTATGCTAATTAGCAGTATTCGAAATTTTCAACCTTGAATTACTTCAAAGCTATAATAGATAGAGATATCATTCCAACTTCTACTCCTGTGTTATGGAATAGTTGTACATTGCCATACCAATATGTTTTCAAGACACACACACTGATTTGCAATGCAGCATAATAATCTTTTCTGGTTAGAGTGTTGCATCCTAGGATCACATTGCCAGAGTTGATTTATTGCCCAGGGTGGTCCATGATAATATATATAGCAGTGGTACTAGCAGTATGGAAACGACATCACAAACCTTTCAATTCAAAATTGTTCACAGAATAACAAATAAGAGGCTTTGATAACTGAGCACTAAAGAATGCGACAAGTGTCACAGACAACATTGACACAATAGAACCTACAGGTTCTTTGAATGTATGAGTTCCCATCGATTCCGGGATTCTTTGCGAGAATTGGTAGTGCAGTCTTGATAAAATGATTGAAAAAGATGTTACATTTGGATGAGGAGGTACATCATTTCCACACATTTCAGGTTCTTTGAATGTAACAGTTCCCATCGATTCCGGGATTCTTTCTAAGAATTGGCAGTGCAGTCTTGATAAAAATTATTGAAAAAGGTATTATATTTGGATGAGGAAGCAAACCATTTCCACACATTTCAAACTTTTGTATTTTAGTGGCAAAAATTTGTATGCAAGTTCAGTTACATAGAGAGCACCACACCCTACGTTTTACAGGCTTTTTAAATGTGTTGAGAAGAAAAACACAAGTTCTTAGAATTGTTATGTCGAACACGACAAAATGCGTGTACATGTATATTACAGAAACAGGTCGAATAATGCAAAAAGCTCGTGAAATGTACAAGTTGAAAAATTGTGCATTGGGATGCGTGACCAAAATAAGAGCAACACATTGCAAAATTGACGGACAAATATGATAAAAAAAGTTTCGTTATCAATAAAAATCTGAAATATTCTTCTGCCTAAAGGTCAATTATTAAATTGTATTATGTCCCTACACTCCTGGACCAAACCTCGCGCCTCCCAATTTTCAAGCAAACATATTCAATTTTAGCATATTCATACCATTATCGAATTACTGGAGTTTTACACCCGTCTATCGAAGGCAGTGATGATGAAAACTGCAACGGCCTAAAACATAAACACCCATTCTTATGTGTTGCCCAACACAGTGTGTACCATGAATGAACCTGACTGATTTTTAAGGTGTGGCTTTATTGTGTAAGACGGCATGATATACTGATGGCATATGAAAGAAACTTTTCCATGATGGGACGTTGTGTGACACATCACAAAGCTCGTTGAATCAGTGAAATAAAGCCCTTTTCAATAAATAATCACATTTCAGTGTCAGCAGTATAGAAAGGACAACAGTAACAGATCAGGCACATGGTGATGTTTGTGTGTTCGGCTGTTGCATTGTTTACCAGCATCCAAGGAAAAGGGCAAAATTGCAAAATCCAATGGTTCTCTTAACGGCATGGTAGGGTAAAATTAAATCTGTCTCTCTGCTTTGAAATTCTGGGTTGCTTGTATTTTTGTGTTGTGGAGTAGGCCTATAGGGATATGTAACAGTCAATGCCAATCAGAAAATATGGCATCAAAATTGAGAATGTTTTCCAGACATTGTTTTCATGGTAGTGCAAGTTCCGTCATACTTTAGCATGTACTAAGAGTTTCTGTGTTGACGCCTTTGACCTTGAAAAAAAGTCAAGGTTGCTCAGCAACAACTTCATCCACGGTCCAGATATGATGTTTCAGCCGTGAAGGTGTGAATGTTGTACGCCTACATTTATTTGGTCAGAAGTTGCGTTTACAATGTGCACAGACGCACGGACGCACAGACATGGCGACGACAATCCCCCGTCGGCTTATTTAGCCGGCCAAGCAAGGCGGGTAAAGAACATTTAACTTGGGATTAAGTCCTCAATCTATATCAGAGTGAACAGTCATAACACACACACACACACACACACACACACACACACACACACACACACACACACACACACACACACACACACACACACACATACACCAAAAAATCTACAGTTGAATAACCGGGTAATATAGCATGACTGTGCCAAATTAAGAACACAGTGAAGCACAGTGAAGCCTACATGGAATGCTGAAGAGTAAGGGGAGGGCAGGGCAAGATGACGCACCTAAGGAAACAATAAAAATTGAGCAGGGAAAATCACAATCAAATCTGAATTTTGAAAAGTCATATTAGCTGTAATACATAGATGTGTTTTGTTTGATGGACATTTCCAAATACACCATGTCACTGTGCCATCTTGCCCCAGCATAAGGGGGCAGAATAACGCAGCAAGGTTTATGATATAAACACCCGGGTGCTAAAATTATATACACGGCAGAATGTTCCAGTTTGTTTTTGGGTCAAAAGTTGATACTGCTGGTGAAACAGAATTACAAAGAATATAACAAAACGACACTACTGAAGACATTTTAACATTGACTTGTAAAATGTAGCAAAATTCCTATTAAGCGTAAGGTTGTTTTTAGGATATCTTTTTGTAATGTATTTGTTGTTTAATATTTATGAAATTCAGCCCTTTAGTTTTTTAAACGCCCTGTACTAAACACATAAATTAAAAATCACAACAATGCAAGAAACTCGGATCTTTATTTTTATATGCAATGTCCCATTACGATTATTGAGATCATCAAGTGAGAATGTAATAAAACACTTGATTACAAGCCTTCTTTGTGTTTTCAACAGAAGCCTAGATTTTCACCTGCTTACAGAAGTTTCTTATGTGTTTCATGCGGATGAATATATCTAATATGTGTATTTTTAAAAACCTTTTTGGTACCTTTTTGGCAAAATTTACATATACTACATATGTCTGCTTGGCCTCCATGATAACATTCACATATGTTTAAATAGATCAATAATATTATGTTAACTCTCTGGGTTACAGTGTAATATCACACATTGGGGAAGTCCGGCATGAAACTTACATTACTCTCCAGTCTTTATTCTTCCATGCTGCTGATACAAAGAAGGTCCAGCAGTCCCTGGCAGTTCCTGTTGGTCTTAAGACAGTCTCTTGTAGTCTCTGGTAGTCTCTGGTAGTCTCTGAGTTGCACTGATATTTATTGAGAAACTGTCTCTAAGATGACCAGAATCCTATACACTTTCATCCAATCAGAATACATGAAAATCAAACAGTAACTAGAAAAGAAAATTTGCTTGACAGCAAATCTGTCTGGGAACCTTCAAAATGAGACCAGTTTGAAATGCTACACTTTGCCATTGTTCAACATAATCTAAATTTCGTGTATTAACCTAATTTTTATAAAGAAAAATGCTACGACTTTCATTGGATGTGGCCATGTCACAAACTTAGAAAATGAAGTTTCAATGACACTACCACTATGTATACTAGTTTTGAAGCTATTCAACATTTTAATTTTGTGTATTTGCCTAATTTATTTAAATTGAAAGCCTACAACTTTGCTTTATGGTTTATTAAATGGGGCTTTGCCAGAAACCCATAAATTGAAGTAGGAATGGCACCTCTATCTATAATAGTTTTGAAGCTATTCAAAATTTACATTTTGCATGTTTACCTTATTTGCATAAATTAAAATCCTACAACGTTGGTTCATGGTTCTTAGCTCATTGGATACGGCTTCGCCACAAACCTATACATTGAAGTTGAAATGGCATGTCTATGTATAAAAACTTTGGAGATATTCAACTTTGAAACTTTCCAAGGAACCTTATTAGCATAATTTGAAATTTTACTTAACTTATACTCTGCATTATATTGGTAGATGTCACAAACCTATATATGCACATTGGAATTTTGAGTATTTGCAATAATTTGGAAGATACGGAGCTTTTAAAATTTTAATTGCCCCTAAATTTGCATACTTTTAAACATCATGACTATTCCAAATGAGATGCACAATTTCACAGGTTAGGTACGTCACCATAGCAAGTTTGGTGGTTTTCGGAAAAATAGTGCTTGAGAAAATCTCCAGACCAAGTTGGTTGTGAGGAGGAAAGAAAGGAAGAAAGAAAGAAGGAAGGAAGGAAAGAGAGAAAGAGAGAGAGAAAGAAAGAAAATTCCAGTGTATACCAATACAGTCAAACCTCTCTAAATGGGCATTCTTGGGACCAGAGAAAGGTCACCCATGGGACCAGAAAAATGCCCACTCTTGAGAGGGTCAGCCCTTCTGGGCAGTATGGATGAGTATGTGTACATGTATATGTACATTATTCATATATGCACATATATATGTACAGTGTATACATAATATAGTTCAAGGGGATGTGTATATGCAATACAAAACTTTCTTCTTCTTCCTTTATTACATAAACAAATTTTAACAGAAACTGTCAAGAAACCACATAAACATGCACCTGTGAACCAACACAAAACTATGCTGTCTCAGTATTGGCTTTGAAGAACAGGCTTCATCTCACTGGTTACAAGAAAACAAGACACGAAAGTGTCCACTGCGATGACACAAATTCTACCCTCCTTGGTCTGGTCGACTTAGCTCTGTATGTAGTCTATTTTTAACAGAAGGTACACTCAGGCTTGTTCTGCCTAGAAGTCTGGAGGCTGAGTTCCCTTGGTACTGATAAGCTCAGCAGACTGACATCGCCTCAGGCAAAAACAGTCCAGGTAGGACACTAGTTTTAGTCATGGTTCATTCCTGCATGAACAGAAAGAGATACTCTGTATTTTATTGAGAGCCTCATAACACAGGTGTTGGGTGTCCCCCCCTCCCCCATCTGCTACAAGACCCAAACCTTCCAAAGCATACACCTAGCATGCATGTGCATGGATAGAAAGCTGCCTGTGAGACAGGTTCAATTTAATTCAGTATGAATGCAAAATGGTTGCCTGGCACCATGGAGGTCAAGCAATAGGTCATACAGCAAGCAGTTCAAGGCCCGTGTGTGGATTGGGGAGAAATTTTGTGAATTTAGCATACATTAAAATTCCCCAAGTTTTGTTTATATGCTATTGGATTTGCTAGTTGTCTCAAAACTATATGTGTAAGTTTGAACTTTGTGTCCATCTCCAATAGTTTAGAGGATATGGAGCTTTTAAAATTTCAATTGTCCCTCATTTGCATAATTTTAATCATCATGACTGTTTCAAGTCAGGTGCCTAATTTCACTGGTAGGTCATTTATCATGGCAAGTTTGGTGGTTTTCGGAATATTAGGGTCCGAGAAAAACTACGGACAAATCTGGTTGTAAAGAAAAAAGAAAGAAAGAAAGAATTCTTGGAAAAACAAAATGTCTGGGTTGGCACCCAGACATAAAAACATGTCAGTTTCTCTGATGAAATATGTCACCTGCCATGCCCTGCTTTACATGCCTAAAATAGTTCAACTTTGATGACTAAAACTTGTCAGAAGTAATAATCTGTATGTTTGGATTTTGTCTATTGCTTTTGACACCCCCATATAAGTCTGACACTTGAGGCTGAATGGCTTAAAATTATCAGCTTTTCCCAAATACGAATTTGCAATGACAAATAAAATGTTTCTCTGATTTAATTTTGTAGCTTTCCCTGCAACCAAATTCCTGAAATAAAACCTCTTCAAAGCCAAAATTCTTTCAGAAAGAGAAAATAATAAATTTCACATTGGAGCCTGTATTTTTCCCAGGTGATGGTATTATCCGCTTAAAATCGTGTCTGGCCAGTAACTCTGTCAGCGATGTGCAGATCTTTTGAAAACTTTGCACGACCATTGGTTATTGCTTAAGAATGTGTCCTGAAGTAAAAGTAGGTCACTAGGTCAAATTTCTGGGTCACTATGATACAATTATATAAATGTGCAATACATTCATGCTGAGGCTATAATTATTTTCACATGTGACTTAGATCCATGAATCTTTTAACATACATAAATCTTGATCAAAATATGCGTCATGAAGTGAACTGGGTCACCAGTGTAAAATCTATTTAATGTACTCACTGGCCAGCAATTCATTCATTGTTGCACAGCTCTTCCTCAAACTTTTCAAGATTAAGGACGTACATGAATTCGTAGGAACAAACGTAACGGATGGGTAAACAGCTTGCTTTGACCAAAGTAGAAAATGCATTTTATCCAAAGACCTTGTGTATGAATTTTTTACTTTGAATGAGTGTTGCAGCCGTTATATTCAATAGTTAGCGTTGAAGCAAAATGTCAATGTGATCTGTTTGGATTAAGTCCTTATGTAATTTTATTAAGGAGATCAGCAGATATTAATCATTGTATTAAAAAAAATCATACCCAGGCTATATAAGATCTTCTTAATATACGAATGGAAGATATCTTCAAATTTATCTGTCAACTAAAAATAGCATGGCTTGTGACAGGGATTAATGACGTCATAGTATCACTTGCCTTTCAAATTCGTCCTCTCAACCCATGCGTCATCTTGCCTCAATCTGCCCTAACAAGAATGCACATGAAAGTATCAATCTTTGAAAAAGAATCAAAACAAAAAACGAACAAACAAACAAACAAAAACAAAAATCACAAAAAACGCTCTCCCCTTACATGGATGCTCATGAAGGAAGCAATCTTTGAAAAAAAAATACAAAAAAAAAAAAAAAGGAAAAAGAAAAAAAAACCGGCTGTGTTAACAGCCCATGCTCAGCTGACCTAGAGATTTAATAACACTTGTGGCTCTGTAAACTTGGGATAGGATCAGGGTCACTCATTTACTGAGTAAGTCTGACCTTTTTGAAAGAACACTAACATGTGCAACATCAAGGTCCCAGTTCAAGTTATTGTGAAGAGTAAAACTGATGTATGTTGCACTGTAACCCCAGAAATGAGGTCAAGGTCACTCATGTACTGTCTAAGCATGATCTTCATAGAGAAATATTGACATATGCAACATCAAAGTGCTGTATCAAAATAGATCTCAAGTTATTAAGTGAGCAGTAAATTGCATGTCAGTTGTCCTGAGACCTTGGGAATGAAGCCAAGGTCCAAAAATCACTTGAGCATAAGCACTTGCACAAAAAGGTAGACGCTTATCAAAGGTACATCCCTACCAAGTTTGACACAAGTCTGGCCAACATTATTTAAATTATAACCAATAAAAGAAATGCCCATGTTATACTTTCCTATTAAAACTGTTTTAACAGATTTTTCAGAAAAAAATCATAAAAAATCCAAAAATCACTGGACAATTTAAACATACTTGATAGAGACTTACCCAAGGTACATTGTCACCAAGTTCGAAGTCAATCTGACTGACAGTTTCTTCCGAAAAGTCCAAAATGTGAATGAGCATTAGAATGCCTATTGACTTGCATAGTTATCAATAAGAAAGGTTCATTAACCAAAAAGTACCCGAATTGAAACAAATAATTAAAATTCAGGAATACATAGTAGTGCCACCTAGAGAACAACTTTGATTGAGCCCTTCACAAGGAACATATCCACAAAGCTTTAGCTTAATCTGAGTGACGGTTCTGGAGAAAAAGTCGAAAATTGTGAAACTCCCCCCCCCCCCAAAAAAAATCATTTAAAAAAATGAAAAAAAAAAATGCAGTGCTATCTAGTGAAAAAATTAACTAGGAGTCTTTAGGAGTGCCCCTGTGTGATATCAAAAGCAATTGGGTGAGCACTTTCGAAGAAGTTTTTTTTTCCAGATTTATCCAAAAAGAAAAAAAATCGGTAAAAAATTTAAAAAATCACTCGAGCATGACCATTTGAAAAAACCTGGTTAGAGACCCATCCAAGGTACATTGCCACCAAGTTTGAATTCAATCTGGATGATGGTTTCGGAGAAGTTGAAAAATGTGAATTACCATTAGAATGCCCATGGACTTGCATAGTGATCAATAGGAAAGGCACATTTACCGATAAGTATCCGAATTGAAAAAATCGTTAAAAATCAGGAATCGGCAGCAATGCCACCGACTGAACAACTTTGTTTGACCCTTCCACGAGGACCATATCCACAAAGTTTCAGCTTAATCTGAGCGACTGTTCTGGAGAAGAAGTCAAAAATAGCATAAACACACACAAAAAAATCATGAAAAATTAGTAAAAAATCGCAGCACCACCTAGTGGACAAATTCAGAACAAAGAGTCACCGGGAGTATCCCTGTGCGATATCAAAGCAATTGGGTGAGTGGTTTCGGAGAAGATTTTTGAAGATTTGCCCCAAAAGAGAACAAAAACATTCATATAAAAAAAAAAAAAAAATCACTGGAGCGTGACCATTTGCACAAACTTGGTAGAGACCCACCCAAAGCAAATCCCCACCAAGTTTGAAGTGAATCGGGTTGACGGTTTTGGAGAAGAAGTTGAAAATGTGAATTGTGGACGACGAACTGACGGACGACGGATGGCTAGTCATAACATAAGCTCAGGTGACTGACAAGACAGCTGAGCTAAAACTGTGTTCTTACTTTCGCTTACCTTAGGCACAATAATTGACAGAGTTGCACCACATAGAAGTCATTGCCTTTCTGACTTCAAGCTGAATTTCACAATCATTTCCATGATATAGTAATATTAGTTGTTGCTTTAATGTCTCAATGTTTCTCATGACATTGTTTCATCAAAACTCCCATTTCTACGACTTACTGAAAAGGATCATTGTCCTAAATTACAGAGGCCATTCTGTATTTGGAATGTACATCACCAGGTTTCCCTTTAAATCATCGGGAAATAAACAAAATGGACGATGGAGGTTGCTCCGTTTTAGCCTGCTCTACAAGCTTGCAAGGCCTGTTGCATGAAAAACATTAAAATACTACTTACTTGTAATTCATAGTAATAAGTCACTGGCCTTCAGCTTATTACAACGATCGGAACGACTCAGTTAAAGAACCTCTCCGCCATTCCCATCTGGTGTCAAGTGGCCTACACCAGATAAGTTTACGTACAGGAAGCGAGCTCAACAACCACGTCGAAGACCCCCATAATTAAGACGGTTTGGTAGTAAACATCTGTAGCATCCATTATTCTGAAGATAAAGAAAATCAATGATTCTCTATGTTTGATGCCTGTGACTGTGCTTACCATAGTCTTCTTTTAAAACAGTCTCATTGATGACGACTCAAGTGTTCTAGGAAGCTGTAATGGCGTCAAAGCATATAAATTATTTTGTAAGGAGCCAGTAACTCAGCCCTCGTTCAAAAATGACAGAATATGTTTGCCACGTAGAACAAAAGAAGGACAAAGATTCTGGAAAGAAGGCAGAATTCAGCGTCACTCCATCCCCTACAACAGCAGATCATATTCAAATAGAGGTTCCAACAACGTCGGATACGTTTTATTAAAGTGTGTGTGTGTGTCAACACACACTTTTCTGTTTTTGCTGAAATTCTTTTTCTTTCTTTCTTTCTTTCTCTCTTTCTTTCTTTCTTTCTTTCTTTTTTCTTTTCTTTCTTTCTTTCTCTCTCTCTCTTTCTTTCTTTCTTTCTTTCTTTCTTTACCAGTGAATTTGTCAGACACTTTTCTCTGGCACTATCATGCATAAAAAACTCCGAACTTGGCATGATTGTACCTCCATACAAGGAGTTGGACCTTTTTATACAGAGGAAAGAAGATGTTTAAAATTATGCAAATTAGGGGCATTTGAAATATAAATCTTGAATATCTTCAAAAGTATAATAAATAGACATGTCGTTCCACTTCTACTGGGGGGTTATTGGCCACTGTGCATCTAATGAATTTAAAACAAAAGTTGTAGCAATTTAAATTATGCTTATAAGCAGCATTTGAAAATTTAAAACTTGAGTATCTTCCAAACTATTTTAGATAGAGATGTCATTTCAACTTCTACTAGGGGGGTATTGACCATTGCGCATGTAATGAATCTAAAACAAAAGCTGTAGCAACTGAAATTATGCTGATTAGCAGTATTCAAAATTTTCAATCTTGAATAAAATCAGCACTATAATAAGACAGAGATGTCATTCCAACTTCTACTGGGGGTGGGTGGGGGTGGGGGTGTTGACCATTGCGCACCTAATGAATTAGAAACAAAAGTTGTAGCAATTTAAATTATGCTAAGTAGCACCGTTAAAATTTTAAAATTTTGAATAATTTCAAAGCTATAATAGATAGAGATGCAATTCCAACTTCTACTGCTGCGTTATGGAATAGTTGAACATTGCCATACCAATATGCTTTGAAGACACACACACTGATTTGCTATGCAGCAAATAATCTTTTCTAGTTTGTTAATGGTTCTTTTGTACCCATGTGATGTGCACCAGTTCGAATGTACATGTACTTTTATAGTTCCTTTGTTTGCCACACTCACTTTTGAATTGGGAAGAAAGAAATAAAAAAAATAATTTAACTTTAAACTTCTAACATGCCTAATGAGTCCATCCTTGTTTACATGCCTTCCAACTTGTACATGTTACTGTTCTTAAACAGCACGCATACTTAAGTTCTTTTTATTGTCGACGTGGCAGAGCTGTGAAACACAGGCACATATATACATATGTAACATTTTGTTTTTTCGACCGTAAAGTACAGGATTGGTTGGAACAGAATACTTGCCAATATTTTGAAACATACACAGTCAGTACATGCACACGAACACAAACAGTACAGCATTTCATATCATTGTGTTCTTGTATACATGCAGATGCAGCACAAACTAGAAAAGAAGATTTGCTTCACAGCGAATCTGTCTGGGTGCCTTCAAAATGAGGACAGTTTGAAATGCTACACATTGCCATTGTTCAGCATAACCTAAATTTTGTGTATTAGCCTAATTTGCATAAATTATAATGCTACAACTGTGGCTCTTGCTTCATCCGATGTGGCCATATCACAAACCTATAAACTGTAGTTTGAATGGCAACACTATCTATAATAGTTTTGAAGCTATTCAAGATCTAAATTATGTGTATTTGCGTAAATTAAAAGCCTACAACTTTGGTTCAGGATTTATTGGATGTGGTTATGTCGCAATCCTACAAATTGAAATTGGAATGGTACTTCTATGTATAATAGTTTGGAAGCTATTCAAGATGTAGATTTTGTGTATTCGCCTTATTTGCATAAATTGAAAGTTTACAATTTTGATTCATTGGATGCGGCTATGTCGCAAACCTTTAAATAAAAGTTGGAATGGCACCTCTGTCTGTAGTAGTTTGGAAGCTATTCAAGATTTAAATTTTGTGTATTCACCTAATTTGCATTCATTAAAGGAGTGCAACTTTGGTTCATGGTTCATTAGATGCAGCTTTGCCACAAACCTAGAAATTGAAGCTGAAATGGCACTCTAAAATAGTTTTGAAGTGATTCAAGATTTAGATTTTGTGTATTCACCGAACTTGCATAAATTAAAATTGTACAACTTTGGTTCAAGGTTCATTGGATGTAACTATGTCAAAAACATAAATCGAAGCTGGAATGGCATCTCTATCTATTATAGTTCTGAAGTTATTAAAGATTTAAATTATGTGTATTGTTACGCTGGTGGTGTTCCTGCGTAATCGATGAAAAGTACGACGGGTGTGTGCAGACATCGAGGAAACGTGCTTTCCCTTGTCTGTTGTCTCGGGAGTGAAGCCAGGCGCCTGGAGCCGGACACCGGGGAGCTTTGCTTGCCTCTGCCCTCTCTCTGATGGCTGCTTGAAGCTCTGGGTCTTCCATGGTATCTCTCAGTATCTCGTGGTGGCGGGCCTTTTTGGGTGACCACATGTGGGTGTGTGTGTATTGGGGGGGGGGGGAGGGGGTGATTGACCATTGCTGGTATCAGTCACTGGAGTGGCCCTGTCTCTTTACCCTCACAACAGTATTCAATTAATTAGCATAGATTAAAATTTTACAGTTCAAAAAGATTTAAATTTTGAATATTCAGTTCATTTGCCTAAATTAAAATCCTCCAACTTTGATTTATGGTTCATTGGATGCGGCTTTGCCCCAAACTTATAAATAGTAGTTGGAATGACATCTCTATTTATAATAGTTTTGGAGATATTCAACTGTTAAATATTTCAATGCCCCTAATTAGCATAATGTAAAATTCTACAACTTTAATTCACTGTCCGTTATATTAGTAGGTGTCACAGACCTATACATGTACATTGAAATTTTGTGTCTCTCCGCAATAGTTTGGAAGATATGGAGCTTTTAAAATTTCAATTGCCTCTAATTTGCATAATTTAAAACATCATGACAATTTCAAACGATAAACACATTTTTACTGGTAGGTCAGTTGCCATGGCAAGTTCTGTTGTTTTGGGAATAATAGTGTCCGAGAAAAACTCGTAAAGAAGAATGAAAGAAAGAAAAAAGAATTCTTGGAAAAACGGAATGTCTGGGTTCGCATCCACACATGAATAAGAACATTCGTTATTTAACTGCTGCTAAACAAATGGCCCATGCGTCACACCTCATAACGTCCTGTTTACGACATGAAAAAGGAACACCTTCCTGGTGTCATATGTTGGGGTTTGGGGTTTGGGGTTTGGGATTTGGGGTCGGGGTTGGGATTGGGGTCACACCTCATAACGTCCTGCTGAGGACATGAAAAAGGGACACCTTCCTGGTGTCATATGTTGGGGTTTAGGGTTTAGGGTTTGGGGTTTGGGGTTTGGGGTTGGGGTTGGGGTTGGGGTTGGGTTTGGGTTTGGGGTTGGGATTGGGGTCACACCTCATAACGTCCCGCTGAGGACATGAAAAAGGGACACCTTCCTGGTGTCTTATGTTGGGGTTTGTGGTTTGTAGTTTGGGGTTGGGGTTGGGGTTGGAATTGAGGTCACACCTCATAACGTCCCGCTGAGGACATGAAAAAGGGACACCTTCCTGGAGTTGGTGTTGGTGTAAGTGTTGGGGTTGGGGGTTGGGGGTTGTACTTACTTGGCGATTGATGCATGATCTTCAATCTCATGAAAAATTGGAGAACGACGGGTAAATACCCCCACCCCCTTTTTTTTGTTTGTTTAAAATTAACAAAAGATCCCATTCTCCGACCTGTAATACTGAAATTGGAATTTAAGCGGTATCTGTAGTTTGTGGTGATGCAGATACGACCAATGCTGCATGTAAACATTTCGGATTCCGTAACTTTATTTTACTTTACTTTACTTTCAAGAAAACATAACGAGCACGCAAATTGTCTCAAGAAAATTCGACTCCGCATAAACAGAAATTGTTTCATATTTTGACTTTTGTCATAATATGGAATTCCTGTGCAGGATGCTAACAATAAGATTTATAGCATTTAAGTCACTGCAAAACAAAATTATTTAATTTTTGAAACAGGAAGCGTGTCTGACGTTTACTTTAGTAATTGATTTAAACATTTGATTGCTCAATTGGAGAACAGGGTTGCCCCTATAGCAATTCCTCTTTTACATCGAGTCATAGAAGGATAGTAGTGGTACGAAAATGCAAAAAGGTCGAGACAATGTGTGCAGAGGAAAAGTAAGGTCTAAACAATTACACAACGAGACAGATAGTAATTCTTGCTAACGTCAACAGGTGTAATTAATTTATATTGCACGTAATATGCTTATTTAGACTGCAGATGTAATAGCATTAGGAATTTATGGAGATTCAGGGCGTTTAGACTGTTCAATGTATGCGTGAACGGCCTTGAACATTTCAACATTACATTGAAAGTACACTCATCTGTGCCGTGTAATATTGTTTTGAGAGTGAAAGATGCAAGAAGCATGATCGCTTCGTGTTAGATGATACGAATATTGTCATAGATTCGGCATACAAAGAAATAATGAACAGGTGTAATTAATTTATATTGCACGTTATATGCTTATTTAGACTACGGATGTAATAGCATTAGGAATTTATGGAGATTCAGGGCGTTTAGACTGTTCAATGTATGCGTGAACGGCCTTGAACATTTCAACGTCACATTGAAAGTACACTCATCTGTGCCGTGTAATATTGTTTTGAGAGTGAAAGATGCAAGAAGCATGGTCGCTTCGTGTTAGTTGATACGAATATTGTCATAGATTCGGCATACAAAGAAATAATGAACAGGTGTAATTAATTTATATTGCACGTTATATGCTTATTTAGACTACGGATGTAATAGCATTAGGAATTTATGGAGATTCAGGGCGTTTAGACTGTTCAATGTATGCGTGAACGGCCTTGAGCATTTCAACGTTACATTGAAAGTACACTCATCTGTGCCGTGTAATATTGTTTTGAGAGTGAAAGATGCAAGAAGCATGATCGCTTCGTGTTAGTTGATACGAATATTGTCAAAGATTCGGCATACAAAGAAATAATGACATGTATCCTTTTTTGGCTCGCCAGAGCGACATGAACTGAACCACTTGACACCAGTTTTATTCAAGTGCACATTCAGCTTGCCTCCTAAGCAGACTTTCTTGGGGCGATACACTATGTTGGCCCCCAGCGAACCCTTAAAAATGAATTACTATGACTCGAGGTTCTGGTCTGAAAATGTTTAAGTTATACTGGTTACGAAAGTTGTAAGAGGTCCTATTTCCCAATGTTTGTGGTGAATAATTTCTTCAGTATTAAGGGGCCTGATCATTTATAATTTGATTGAGGAGTATTACTTTTTGCTTTTCGTGACTTTGGTGTAAGCTTTTCGAACCGGTAGTAATATTCAGTTCAGCAGTTGGTGTTCCCTTCATAGCTCTCGTCACAACCCGGGCAGCATCCAGCTGGACAGCATCTAGCAACTGTTTTTGTACAGCTTGAGCATACTCCAGAATGGGTCTTAGAAAAGATGTGCAAATAGCTTCTAGTGCAGATCTCTGAAGTCGATGTTGTACACTCCTCATAATATTGGCAAGTTTTGTGCCTTTTTCGACAACGGAATTCATATGGCTACTTCGATTCGAACAGCGAGTCCTAAATGCTTGTGTTCATTTTCAGAGGCAACAACAGAATACGCCGCATGCATATTAATTTTCCGCTACAAAACACGGGTTTGACGCGATGCAAACACGGGACACGTGTGATTCACATCACTGTGACAGACGGGGCCACATGCTCATTTTTCACAAATTGAGGGGGGTGGGTGTTTTGTTTTGTTTTGAGAAAGTTAAGTTCACAAATGCAAAACTGGTATTCATCTAGTACTTCCCGAGCCATATATAAGAAAAGTTTCCACCTGCCTTTAATAAGTATTTTGCATTTCCAAAACATTACTAAGATCCCGCTTGTCCCCACAGGTACCGACCCATATCTCGCCAAGATATGCGATTGTTGCGGGAAATTAACATGCATGTCTCGTATCACTAAGTACAGGATTTCGATGATTTTGCGCCAGAAGTTTCAGAGAAATTAACATAGTCTTGGTCATGGTTGTGTTACATGTAATCATCCAATGTTGAATAGATCTGCGTCAGCAACATCAGCTGCTATTTTTGGGCTGGTAAAACACAATTGTTCAATTTTTGAAACAGGAAATCTGCTCGTAGTTAAGTAATTGCTCTTGCTTTAATGAGAAGTGTGTTTTGAAAGACATTTGTCATGCAGCAGATAACAAGGCTGACAATCATATTACCATCTTGATCAAACAAATTACACAGTTACTGAAACTGGGAATCGGCTTCCTGTGCAGAATGGAGACCCATATATGAAGGGGGGGGGGGTAAGGGGGGAGGGTTCAGTACGCTGGTACAGGTAATTATGTTTCTAGAGTACGCCTTACGGAAAATAAAAATCTTTCAAAATTTTGGACAGTACGAAGTACGTAAAATAAGAGGGCTTCCAGTACGCCAGTACGGTAAATAAAAAGCCTCAGTACGACAGTATGGGAAACCCCTTTCCCACCCTCATATATCTACTGCATGGTACAACTTTCAAAATGCAAATCTATTTCAGTTGTAATTACCCTCCGTAAGGGCTAGGTTTGATTAACTCAGGAGTCACATTGATCGTGACCTACTTTCGGAAATTACACAGTAACTTTGGTAAATTTTCCGTCATACCTTGAAAACTGCTTCAAACACGATTTTGATGTCGCACAGAATCATCAATGGTCCGCTGCACATTGTAGTTTGGCATTTGATGTGTGACCTTCAACTTTTTAGCAAGGTCATGGAGGCAGAAGGATGCATACTGCAACATCTGACAGTAATTTACCATTTCTTTACTTCTCTGAAAATCTGCTTGCATTCCTTTCATTCAAAAAGCCCTTCTTTTGGTACTTCATAGTCATCTATTTCTAAATGAAGTTGGCAAGATCAACGGAGTCCTCTTGTTGATGATGTTGGACTTTTAAGACTCTTGACTGAATTCGCTTCAAGTTTGGTAGGAATGTACCCCGACCAACTCATTATTCTCCACTAAATTTGTTTACAATCCGTAGTACTACTCATTTCCCATTTTAAAAAAATCCATCATTTTGAATCGTGGATGGTTAGGCCCCCTACTTGAGTACAAGTTGGGTCAGTGAAGTGATGGTGTAGCTTAATATGTCACTTGCAGCAGTGACCTTGAGTTTATTTTCAATGCTGCAGGGTAATATCGTAAATTGGGAATTCTTTTCAATGAATCTCTCTTCAGTTTTGAACAAATTACACATATAAAACAATGGCAATTTTCTTTGTGGTCAGTTGTGACCTACCACATTTGGATCCATAATCCAAAAGGAAGTAGCCATGTACAGGTCTTGGACCAGTAACCCCTCAAGGTCGGGTCAACTGATGCACAACTTTTGATCGAGTACCGAATACTGTTGCTGTGTTTATTGGATGTTAATATCACAGGAGGAGAGCATCCCAAATTAAGTCCATTCATAATTTTGGATCGGAAAATACTTATCAACGGTGAGTTTTAGAAAGCTGAAAGGCACTGCTACTCTAGAAATATTTAAAATCATTTGATAACTTTGTGTATTTTTGGAGACATATTTGGCGCGGAACGGTCAGTCATGGAGGTAAGGTACACAAATGCACCGGTAAAAAAAATCTAATCACATGACCCCCCCCCCCCCCCCCCATTTTCTTGGTTTTAACTTGCTGCTACCGGTATAAACTTGAAATAGAATGCAAAGGAAGTTGTGGTTTTACGTTACAAATATGAGAATAAGCCAGCGAATGTCGCTATTTTAACATGTAAATGCATTAGGCCTCGGTTACTGGTCCAAGACCTACATATTATCTCTCTTGCGCATGCCATCACTTCAGTCCGCCCACCCACCCAATCATTGAGGAAGCATCTATTTCAGATGAAAACCCGGCAAGCACAACGCTGCCATAGTTTTACCCGTTACAACCATCAGATTTGCATATTCAAACATAGCCTAGCTCCAACCTCAACCTGTTGTTGATGAAAATGATCGCTTGCAGAATCCCTTTTCCAATGTATCGAGCTGATTGGTCATTTCTATGCAAAACACAGTTGAAATATGTTTCAGATTTAGTAAGAGACATCTCATGAAACAGTTAGTAAATAACAAGAGATCTGGAAAGAAAACTTGCTGTTAGCATGGACAAAAACTTCAAGGTTTAAATATACACAGACTTTATAGTACTTTCACCAAAAGTACAACGGTATGGTACAAACAATCAGACAATGATATTTTCTTTAAGAGATAAAGGCTTATCAGCAGCTGGTAATCGATGTTTATCCTTAAGCTTATATATCTCAAAATGTCATTATGAGGTCACTGGTCTGATGGATACAGGCTTTGGACTACAGAAATTTAAACCCTTATATCCGTGATTCCTGAACCATTATAGTCATCACATGAGGGCTAATTTACTTTATTGAAATTCAGTTCACATGATTTGAAATGGCACAATCTCTTGTGTGAATAACACTGACCAAGATTTTAATTTGAACACGGACACCCAACACAGGGCTCCATTGACTTCCATCTTAGATAGCTTCAAAATTATTATAGATAGAGGTGTCATTCCAACTTCAATTAATGGGTTTGTGACATAGCCACATCCAATGAACCATGAACCAAAGCTGTACTCTTTTAATGTATGCAAATTAGGTGAATATGAAAACATTTAAATCTTTAATAGCTTCAAAACTATTATAGATAGAGGTGTCATTCCAATTTCAATTTGTAGGTTTGGGACATAGCCGCATCAAAAATTGTAATTTATGCAAATTAGGTTAATACACAAAATTTAAATCTTGAATAACTTCATAACTAATATACATTCAAACTTTAATCTGTAGGTTTGTGACCTTGGTGGACGCAATGAACCATGAACCAAAGTTGTAGAATTTTAATTTATGCAAGTAAGGCAAATACAGAATATCTAAATCTTGAATATTCAACTTCAAAACTATTATTCATACAGGTACCATTCCAACTTCAGTTTGTAGGTTTATGACATAACCACATCCAACAAACCATGAACCAAAGCTGTAGGCTTTTATCTAATGCAAATTAAGGAACTACACAAATCTAGGAACTTGTATAGCTTCAAAACTATTTCAGATAGTGGCGTAATTCAAACATCAGTTTATAAGTTTGCAAATGGTCACATCAAAATGAAGCAAGAACCAAAACTGTTGCATTTTAATTTATGCAAATTAGGCTAATACACAAAATTCAGATTATGTTGAATGGCAATGTGCAGTATTTCAAACTGTTCTCATTTTGACGGCAACCAAATTTGCTGTAAAGCAAATCTTCTTTTCTAGTTTAATTTATTGAAATTCGCTTCACGTCATTTCAAGTGGCCCAATCTCTTGTGTGAATGACAGTGGCTAAGATGTTAATTTGAATACGGACGCCCCTCGGATTACCAAAATAGGGACCCGTTAACTTCAACATTTATTTATTAACTTATGAATGGATCAACCCATTAGCAACAAACATTAGGTGGAACATGAGGATGAACATAACCCAAAAATATTTGTGATTTACAGCAAACTTGATCACCTGACAACCACATTGTGATTTATAGCAAGCTTGATCACAGGACAAGCTTTGGACTGTCCATTTTTCATCTTACTTTGACTCCGTCCAATTTGTACTAGTGCACATATTCACTTGCACATTTTTACAGATATTTATATTTCTACTTCTCTTTTAGTTCATATGTGATGCATTAACCATAACTCCTAGAAAAAATTAACTTATTTGTTTGCAAAGGTGGTATAAAAGACACTATATTACCTCCAAAATGATTGAGCAGATTCACCTGCAAATGACTATTATTACTTAGCCTATATCAGTACCAGCTTGCCCATTTTCAAATTATCTACCGGTACAATTACCTCAGACTCCACTTCACACCTGATGCCCAATATACAAGTCACAGTGAGTTATTACAACTACCAAGGAGTCAGTACACATAGTAGGTCACTTTTTTTCTACCAGGAGACCATTTGGCAGTGAAACAGTGCTAGTATATGAACCACCACCACACTGTTCCTTCTCGTATGGCAGGTTCATGCTGTACATGAATGTTAGTCTTGTGTCAGCCGAGCCTTGGGTGTGGTCTTGACAGAAACCACACCATGCGTGCATATTAGATTGGAGGCAGGATTCATCGTATCAAAACTGAAATGTTTAGCTTAAATTAACCAAAGGAACCTGCCTGTTAATTTTATTTTGTCGTACATCACTTTATTCTCGTCTTTTATTATTATTATTTTTTTTTTACATTATGACGAATACCGTCACGAAATAGCCCCTAGGACTATTATCATTTCAGTTTAACCCGACTAGCTTCAGTACGATATACGGCAAATTAAATTTGCTTTGTACACAGTACGGAAAAAACCCCTTTATGTTGAACGAAAATGTTCTTTACCTCTCTTACCTTTTATCTGACGTGATTTTCATTCCACATTTTTTCAGATTGTACTGTACTGTACTGATTTATTTCATACTACTTTACACAGATCACTGCACCATCATCCGGGCTTTTCCATGCCTTAATTAGGGTTGAATGTGGCCAGTTTCTAGTCCCAATTGATAGAAGTTAAATTATGCAGAATTCCTAAATTGATCAACTTAATCCAGTAATTTTCAATCCTGTATACATGGCTTAAATTGTTTTCCAAAAAGGAATTAAACAGGACTCAGTTTCAGCATACCTAGTTAAACCACTGCCGCGTTTTAACGATAACCAAAAAAGCACTACAGCACAACCGTATAAACTGAAATAAACTTTGTATCCGTTAATTATCTTAGCTTATATATTCTCTCTTGCCAATGTTATCTCTCTCAAAATGGATGGTGTTCTGTTGATTTATACCAGATAACATAAGTGACGAAGTAAGGTTTTATAATCAGTTTTATTTATTGGTCTAGGTTTCCGGTAATCATGTCTGGGTGCAAACCCAGACATAATATTTTCCTTGGAGTTCTTTCCTTCCATCTTTCTTTTTTCCGCTGTCCGGAGGTTTTCTGTGACACCGTAAGAACGACATCTGTGAAAATTTTTGGGAACATTGAATCTGTGATGAATTTGTGCCCCCTATCTTGAAGAATCAGATGCTCATATTAATGCAAATTTGGGGCAATTAAACTTTTAAAAGGTCCCCACTTCCAAACTAAAGCAGAGAGCCACAACTTGAACATAAAGATTTGTGACCTGGTGACACCTGTCAATCTCATGGACAGTAAATTAAAGTTATATAATTTTAAATAATGTCAAGGAGGGGCATTCAAAAAATGAAACCTTGAATACCTTCAAGAGTAGTATAGAAAGAGGTTTGGTACAAATTCAATTTGTAGGCTTGTGAGATAATCACACCCATGAACCATGAACCAAAGTTGTAGCATTTTAATTAATGCAAAACAGGCAAACGCACAAAACTTGAGAATTTGTATGTATGTAATTTTCATATTTATTAGCAATACTTACCTATCCACAACATTTGGTAGATCCCATCTGGGATCGTGTCTCTCCCAACAATTTATTCGAGAATTTTTTCTTTCTGACACACTCACACAGTCACTGCCTTGTCCCGTCCCACAGCGCCCTTATTCCCAAGCTGTTGACTCAGCTAGTGTAAGTGGGACACAGCCTCTTTCTGACTTTAATTCATTCTCTTTGGAAATGGAAGTGTAGAGTCGGAATGGTGAATAGCTTGCGTAATAAATCACGGGAGATGGCTAGGTGGGAATTAGCGTAATGGATAGGTTAATATTGCTAATACATATGAGAATTAAATACAAATTCTCAAGATTTATCCCATGTATGTGTAGTCCAGAGTAACCACGGACCGGCCGTTCTGCACCGCGTAGAATTTATTGCCGATCCACGCACCCGTGTAGAACGGTCGCGTGCATGCCCTACTTTCGCGCTGACCACTTTTTCCGCGCGTGCGCACCTAGGATCTTGATTTATCGTTTGCTGCGGTATTTGTCGTTGATTGCTGTTTCGACACAATACTATCATTTTTTTTTAATATGAACTGATGGAGAATACTCTGGACTACACATACAAGGGATAAAAATAAAACAACACTTTTGCAATTACCTGGCCGTAAATTCTACATCATACAAGCCACGGGCGTACCCTAGAGCGGAAGGATACACAAGATGACACATCAAATGTATCCTTCCGCTCCACTGGTCCGCGAGTACACTCAATGGCCCGCCTGCGGCGGGCTGCATCTCGTGTATCCTTCTGCTCCACGGGTTCGCTCGTGCCATGCAGAATTTACGACCAAGCACTCAAACTCGTGTAGTTTTATTATTTTAAGTCCCAATACATTACCTACCCACTACGTTTGGTAGACATACCAGCAGACTGGAGGAGGGCATCATTCCGACATCGTCAGTGCGTGTCAGAAGAAAAACTCAATCACCAATCCAGTACGTCCCAACCTCATCTGAGGCTTACCAAATATGGCAAGGGCCCATGCATCAAGTGTGGGTCCCTTATGTCTATGCAATG
The DNA here is from genome assembly GCA_964020975.1 of Hermodice carunculata. Taxonomy (NCBI): domain Eukaryota; kingdom Metazoa; phylum Annelida; class Polychaeta; order Eunicida; family Amphinomidae; genus Hermodice; species Hermodice carunculata. The sequence continues at coordinate 62,113,014 of OZ026613.1, forward strand.
TTAAGCAATGAATATATGATAGTGTCATTTCCAACATACTTTCCAACCTTGTCAGGTATAAGTGTAGAGTGGAGCACAATATATAATGAATATCTGCCATATATAGGCCTACATACAATTTCATATTTACACTATGTAGAATATTTACACTATGTACAATCTGAAGGAAAACCCATAGGCTCAAAAACCTTCAGATGATACTGATCGAGAGAGAGTATGTAGCACCCTTGTTCTACGGATAGTCAAGTCCCATTGAGTTGTTGTTGGGAAAAATTCTATACAAGGTCATAGCCCCCATTTGTGAACTTTGTCAACTCTGGGAAGTACTCCAGCTAGTCTACATTCACTGGTAGGTACAATCTTTAAGACCAACATCTCCCAAGATCTAGCGAGGTGCCACAGCCTCGATCATGACCAGATCATGGAAAGTCAGCAGTTCTCAGATTGCGGAACCTAGGCCCAAGGCCGACACATGGAAGTAGTTGGTACAGCCCTAAACTTGAGCAAGTCCGACTCCACCTAGGCTAGGTCACGCAAATAGACGTCTGTGAACGTGGTGTGTGACCTCCAGCTGCATGCTTTTTTGATGTCACCAAATGACACCTGCGTAAGCGCATCCGAGGAGGAGGCCAAGGCTCTCAGCTCATGCGGCCTAATATTTATGCAGTTTCTGAAGCTACAGAACCCTGTCTGCTGCTACATACGCAAGCTTCTTAACCCATCTGGATACTGTGTTTGCCATGATTGAAACCGTTTTAGGGTTGATCGGCAAAAACTGTGGTTTCTGACCTAATCTAATCGAGTGTATCCTCTGAATGTAGTATTTTGGATAACAAACTAGGCAGATCGATCTGTCTAGATTATTGCCCTCTAGAGTAGAAGATGGCGCACAAAAAGCCGTGAGGGGTTTGTCTGGAGCACGAGTCTTGGCCAAAAAGAAGGGGTTAGGTTTTAATATTACCAACTTATTATCTCCCGACCAAGATAGTTTGGAGAAATCCAAGGCATGCATCTCCCCTCTCCTTGCTTCTGACGCCAGCATGAGCAAGAATAATGACTTGTAGGTCAGAAGGTCAAGACTAATTTTGCTCATATCCTTGGGTTCAAACAGACTGGACCGCAAACCCAACAGTCCAATGGAAAGCCCACTGGTGGTGGTGGGGGGGGGGGGTGATATTCTGGTGCACGGGTCTATCCACATAAAAACTCTTTATGAGATGTGACAAAACCATGCTCAAACCTACTCAGTCACCTAGGCAGTTCGGTTTCCCGCTATAGTGCAAACCTCCAAACTACCTCAAAGAAGCTCATCAAAAATGTGGATACATGCTATAATAGAGGCATGCCAGGCATCAAGCAGTGGCGGTTGCTCCTCCCACCACTAAAGAATCTTGCCCATTTGGTTGCAAACACCTTTCAAAAAGTGGAGTGAAGTTGCCCTCGAGCGACTCGTGCAGCAACTTTCTCTGAAAATCTGGCTGTTGTAAAGCTCTTGGCGATAGCCTCAAGCATGTAGAACAAGGTCTCTTCGGCCACCAAGGTGCCATGAGAATCAACTCTGCTCCATCTTCCTGTACTTTCCCAGAGTACTTTGGATAGAAGGGGAGTGGGCGGGTAGGTGTAAGCCCAGAGATTTGTCAACAAAATCACCAGAGCGTCTGTGGTCCATGCTAGGTCATCCTGCATAAGAGAGGCAAATGTCGTCAACTTGGAAGTTGTGTCAGGTTGCAAAAAGGTCTATCTGGGGGGTACCCCACCTCAACCACATGGCTTCCATGACCTGGGGGTGAAGCGACCCCTTGGTGCGCGTGACCCGCCATTTGCAAAATAAGTTTTCCGCATGGACATTGAGTGCTCCCTTCATGTACGCACAGCATAGGACAATGCCAAGCTCATGACACCACAGCAGGATTGTCTCAGTCCGTGACTAAAGACTGCGAACGTGTAAAGCCCTGTTTGTTCACATATGCGAATGCGGTCTTTTTGTCTAGTTCGATCAGAACTTGAGGACCACATACCCATTGCTGGAAGTGAACAAAAGCAAGATGCACATCCTCCCGTTCCAGCCAGTTGACATGATAACTGGCGAACGCCCTGGGCCAGATCCCGGGCACACTGCTTGAGCACAAATGGGCTCCCCAGCCATGCAGAGCCGCATCCCTGAAAATCACTATCTCCTCTTGATACGATGAATATTTCTAAGGTTGAGAGGACCGGTTTAAAACCACCAGTTGCCTTTTATGGGTGACTGCCTGTCTCAAGTCAGGGGTGAAATTTGTTTCTTCACTTTGGTACTGGAAGAAAAATGTTGATGCTTTGGCAAATTCTGGAATCTCTTTGCTGTCATTGTTGGGTTTGGAATTAATGAATATGGATCATGTTTTTCTGTACTATTTGAAGGGGAGTATAGATTGGCCCTTCATCACGTTGTCCTCAAGCTTCCACCATGAGAGGCTGTTTTCAAATCGTCTGAGATGGGGAAACTCTGATACCAGGACTTGTGGTCCCTAGAGACGATCAACTCTATCTGGAGCCTGTGCTGCTACAGGTGCCCCAAGGGAACCTGAAAATCCAACGACTTCAGAGTACCTATGAGACTCACCCCCTGCCTGGTGGGGAGAGTCTCATTCTGCAGGAACAGAGCTAGGATCAACCACATGAGGTTGAACCTGTCCCTCAGCAGGAAGCAGAGGAAGGGAACTGTCCCGAATTCCATGCCTAGAAACTCAAAGTCCTGTGAGGGCTCAAGATTCTACTTGGGTCCGTTCACCACTATCTCCAAGTCCAGGCACAGTCGGAGAATCTCCTGAGTGTGCTCCATCAAGAGCAACCTGTGGAGAGCCCGAAGTAGCTGGTAGTTCAGGTACAGATAGAGTCGAACAGGTCTCCTGTGGGATGTAACAAGTCACTACCACCATTACCCTGGTGAAAACCATGGGCACCGGGGATAACCAGAAGGCAAGAGCCATGAACGGGTATGTCACTCAGTTGACCACAAACCGTAGGTATATCTGACTGGATTACGCCATCGGGATGTGGAAGTATGCATCATTGAGGTTGATCTACGTCGCCCAATCTCCAGGTCTCATAGCTGCCGCTATGGCATCTCCATCTTGAACCCTTCCTTGGGAAGGTATAAAATGAGAGCCTTTGGGTCCATGATTGGCCTCCAGCCACCGTCCATCTTGGGAATGAGGAAAAGGCATCTGTAGAAACCCGGTATGAGGGGCTCATCAACAGCCTGTACAGTGCCCTTTTCCCAACAACCCTACCACAGCCTCTTGCAGACGAGTGCGCAAGTCTTTGGATCTGTCTCCAGGAAATACTATAGGCCTAGCAGACAAGGGTGGTGGTCCTGACTGGGTAAAAGTAAAAACACAGCCCGAAGTGCCCACACTCAACACAAATGGATCAGACATGTACTGTCTCCACCTGTCTGCAAAGTGACATAGCCGACCTCCAACTGGATAGTCGGACAACTGGCTTGAACCGTTATATTGAATGTGGCTGTCCTTGCACTGGTTGTTGCGGTACTTGCCTTTGGTACCACCGCCACTGCTGCCACCCTTGGAGACACCACCGCTACCACTGCCGCTGTGGCCGGCATTGGGAGGTCTGAATTTCCTCTTCCTCCTCTTGGCCTTTTGCCCAGATAGCTGAAACTGTTTGCCCCTCCTCAACAGCCAGAAGCCTGTTGGCTCCGCTGATCTCTGGAGACCATTTCAGTCACCCGAATGGCAGCAATCTGTGTCTGCTGCTGGAGAGCCTGCTGTGTCTCCTGGACAAGTCCCCTGATCGTTTCCTGTTGGAAGATGGACTACTCATTGGGGAGGACTGGTGACATGTGAAAGGGGTCACCCAGTCTAGGAATTAAGACTGGAATTAGGCCCAACTGTAGCAATACGGACATACACTGCTTGAGCAGCATATTCCGGTCCATATGTACCGCAGGAGTCAGAACAAATTGCAATGACTGGGCCCTGGACAACTCCATATTGACTAAGAGGTCCAGCAGGTTTACCACATTATTATCAGTCTTGCTAGCTGCTGGCATGCACAACAGAGCCACAGAACATGCAGCTTCAATGTCAGCAGCAGACAGAGCAACCAACAATGACTTAAGATCCTTGATGTGCTTATTCAAAATGGCAGCTGACAGCTGGGCAGCCTGCTTAGTCTTCAATCCTGGACAGAATTGAATCAGGTCTGCTCAAGCTGACTTCACTGGGACGTGGAGAGCCTTGGGCAAAGCGCACACTGGCTGAAGATGATCCCCCTGATGCAACTGGGGGCCATCACCTGAATCAGCTTCTCCCGAAATGGTTCAGGAGAATTCCCGGGTTTGTTTAGCAACAAAATTGCTGAAGGGGATAAAAGACGGGAGGTGTAACCTCACCACCCCAAAGCTGCTGTGACATCAGCCTTGGAGCTGATGCAGAGTCCTGCTTCTGAGGCACCCATACTTTCTGAGGCTCGAAAGTTGGAGAAAGTACTTCTCTCATCAGACCTAGCTGGCTGCTAGGCCCAGCAGGGAAGGACTGTCTTGACCGATGCAGCCAACTGTACTGATGAGAGGAATCATCATCATCATCCTCAGAAAACACCACCTCAGACAGGCAGGGGGTGAATGCCCACCCAGCCGGAGACAGCAATGGAGATCAACACCGAGGAATAATGGCATCAATAGACATTTCCTCTTCTGGCCTAGGAGGGACAATATCCCTATCCAGATCATCCTCGTCCTCACCCGATGTCAGGGGCAACCAACCCTGGGGTGGCTGGGCTAAGGCCAAGGCCCCGCTGGGGGTGAGTCGAAAGCACCAGGTATGGTCCGATCTGGTACAGTGACCCGGGATGCCAACTTTGACACTTGGTCATCAGCTCCCGCTGGTGACTGTTACCATTCTGACACACAGCCTTGGGGGGGGGGGGGGGGGGGTCCAAATCCGGGAATGGAGTCTCTGGAGGTGCTAGTGTTGGTGCAGGCTCTGTACGAGCCACAACCTGTCCCTTGCTCATCAACTGCATTGTCTTCCATTGTGCATATTGCTACATTAAACTAGGCCCAGTGTAATGGGAAAGCACACAGTGATAATAAAAATGCAATCATACATTGCTGGCTCCTACCCACCCACCCCTCACCTCATTTATTACCTTGCTAAACACAGGCCTCATTTTGGAATGACTGTAGTCAATTAAAATAAGCTATATCTGTGACCCAGATACTTGACCTAGTGACCTCCATTTATGCATGACACACTTCTGTGTACAAATTCACAAATGTGTAAAGTTTCATGATTCTAAGTCAAAGGACAACACAACTACAGCCCGGACATGAAGTGAAATATAGTTTTACATGCTGGTATCACTGTGACCCAGATACTCGACCTAGTGACCTACTTTTGTTTTATGAAAAAACTTTAGGTCAAGATATGTGTGTGTACATGTCCAGATGCATCTGTGTGTAAAGTTTCATTAAGTTGAATGACAAGCGAATTATTATAGTCCCCACATGAATAGCGAATGGACTGATGTCTCAATGCTGACCACACTGCTAAGAATGCACTTATATGAAACACAATCCAATATCTCAATGGCTAAAATGACGAAAAACATTATGATTTGATGAAGGGAATAGTCGGGGGACGAAAAAAACACTTTGTATATGCCCTTCCTCTGGTAGAAGAGGGCATAATTATGACCACAAATCTATCAATGATAAGCTGCATCGATTTACATCGTCTGGATAAACAAAATTTTGTCGCTTTTGACCCAAACATCTGTATTTTTTAATTATCATAAATAAGATCATTATTCATCAATTCAGTTTGAACTGCCAAATAAAAGCAATTCATCATCAACAGTATTCATTTTGCACGGATTCTGTCCTGATTACACTTGCCCTTCCTTCATGTAAATAATACCAGCAAAATTTACTTTCAAGAATCTAATTCTGAAGATGAGCCATTATTCTGTGTAAGTGATTGTTTTTTCATAAATTCAAAGCATGACACTGCAGATAACGGGCTAGCCTATAAAACTCCCTTACATTTTCTCTGTATGCACAAACAGGCAGAATGACATTGAATTCATTTTGCATAATGTTTTTCGGGACAAGGACTTCAAAACAAGTATATGAACATATGATCCCCTTTTAACAGCAAGAAAATTCAGATGCAGAAAATCCTAGCAAAATGGCTGTAGAAATTGGTTTAGAGTAAATAGCAAATTTGTGAAAGTGATGTGGGACAACTTGTGTCACAACCTCTTGGCAACAAATGAAAATATTATTATTATTATTATTATTATTATTATTATTATTATTATTATTATTATTATTATTATTATTTTACAGGAAACCAAAGAAACATCACTGCAAACAAGATATGTTTGTAAAACAGATGCCAGATACCCTTGCCCTCGCTACCCTATTGAAAGTGGTAGAAAGGGCACTCGTGACCTTACAAATTTAGTGAAGGTTGATCATACATCAATGTCAGATATCTTTATACTTAAACCTTGCCCTTAAAAAACGACTAAAAACCTGGGCAATATGAAAGTTATAGCTGAAAAATTAGTCATCATTTAGAAACCATATTCAGCAAAGTGGCTTTATGACCTTGGAAATTATGGCAAGGTCACTCATTTTCACTTGACCTTCTTCAGTTATTGTGCAAAAAAAAAGGAAGTCTACTGTCTGTGTGTGAGACCCTCAAAACTGGGTCAAGGTCACTCATCTACAAACTCAAACTAGCCCTTATAGGCAATCATAAAGCTGTGCAATATAAAAGTGCTACCTCTAAAATGCAAGTTATCATGCAGAAACAGTATTCAACCAAATGGCTCTGTGACCTTTGAAATTAGGTCAAGGTCACCCATCTTCAAACTTGACCTAGACCTGAATACGGACAATTATCCAGTGGAATATAAAAGTCCTAGTTTAAAAACCTCTTCAGTTATATGGAAACCAAAGTTAACTCAGGTACCAACCCATATTCAGTAAAGTGGCTCTGTGACCTTTCAAATGAGGTCAAGGTCATCCATCTTCGAACTTCGCCTAGCCCCAAATATGAACTATTATCCTGTGCAATATAGAAGTCCTAGCTTAAAAACCTCTTCAGTTATTGTGCGGAAACCAAAGTTAACTCAGGTACCACTGTGACCTTGGAAATTACGTCAAGGTCACCCATCTTCAAACTTCGCCTAGCTTTTGACTAGAATGATACACCTGTACAGTATCAAAGTCCTAGCTCAAAAACTTCTTGAGTTATTGTGCGGAAACCACAGTCTAACTACAATCTCTCTGTGACCCTGATAACTGGGTCAAGGTCACCCATCTTCAAAATCAATCTAGCCCTTACAGAGAACCATAAAGCTGTGCAATCTAAAAGTTCTAGCTCCAAGGTATAAGTTATCATGCAGACAGCATGAAACCATATTCAGTAAAGTGCCTCTGTGACCTTTAAAATGAGGTCAAGGTCATCCATCTTCAAACTTCGCCTGGCCCCAAATATGGACTATAATCCTGTACAATATAAGAGTCCTAGCCTAAAAACCTTTTCAGTTATTGTGCGGAAACCAATGTTAACTCAGGTACCACTGTGACCTTGGAAATTAGGTCAAGGTCACTCATCTTCAAACTTTGCCTTGCTTTTGACTAGAATGATATACCTATACAGTATCAAAGTCCTAGCTCAAAAACTTCTCGAGTTATTGTGCGGAAACTAGTCTACTGACCGCCCGACAGATCGACCGACATGTGCAACACTATATGGCCCCACCTTCTTCGAAGGGGGGCATAATAAGTACATTCACATCAATGGCCAAGATCAAGATCCTGTACACTAAAGATGTGTTATATTGTACCAAATTTTCATTCCTCCAAGGTACAGAGCAAGCATCTTGTAGAGTTGATATACTGTCTGTCACTTCACACTCTATTTTCATTTGAGATTTCTCCTGAAAAATACTTGACCTAGTGATCTTCATCTTACAGTAGAAATATGGCTCTTCTGTGGGCAAGTTCTTTCACCAGGTGTGTCCCAGAATACAGCTGCCATTGTTTTCAGTTTACTTGATAACTCTCAAAGGTCCCACCCTAACAGTGTTACAGTTTTACCTTTGGGCATGGCCACATTGTATTCAACATAGTGGTAAATATTGCTTCTGAATATTCTCCAGAAGTATTTGAAGATCAAACAACAGGTTTTGAGTTTTGTTTTTTTTCCTCTTTGGAAATTTTTGCACAGGTTCTACTGGAATAATTGATTTGCTTCAACATTGTTGATTAGCGAGTCGTAAACAATTTGATTCAACAAATTCAAAAGGATGGACTTGCAAGCAAATCTGTCTGTGTGCAATGAAAGATTCCTAGTTTGCAACATATTGCAATACACAACTTCATCACTGGATGCAGCATTAATGCCCGTCACGAACTTTGATAATAGCAGTCTGGTACTTGTATCAGAATTTGATGCACTGCAACATTAATGTCACATTGCTAATTTGCATAAGTTAATGCTACAAATTTCGATTCATAGTTCATTGGCCACAATTAAAACACAGTCAGAGATTGCTAGATCTATGCTCGCCCCCCCCCCCCCCCCCCCCTCCTCTGTGTGACCTTGGGTTTTGGGTCAAATTTGTCTCAGACCTCATGTAGGATTAAAACCGTGTGCAATGAGAAACGTCTATGTTAAAAACTTTTCAACTTATGTGAAAACCAATTTTCACCAAAATGGCTCTGTGGCCTTTGGAATTGGGTCAAGGTCACCCATCTTCCAACTCCTCTGAGACCTAATGCAGGACTATAAACATGTGCAATGTGACACCCCTATGCACAAAACTTCCTCCCTCTTACTACTAATTTTGAACATATAGTCAACATTAATTTGTTGTGTACTACTTTTTTCATAATTCACTGGAGTGGCAGGTGTCACAAAATGATGTGCACAGCTTAAATTTTGTATCTATACATAGTATTTTGGAAGCTCGGAAACTTTAAAACTGATTTCCCCTTATTTGCATATTTTGAACATATTGACTATTCAAGGTAAGGTGTACAAGTCCATCACAGATGTAGACTTGCTCAAGTCTCACTGGACTGTCTTCCGTATTTTATTTAAAATCAAATTCATTGCCAAATTAAATTTTAAGTAAACACACGTCGTAGCTTTACCTAGATGATTGGCCTGGAACGTGTATATAACCAGATAACATTGACTCCAGATGATTAGCGCCGGGCGGTCTGCACTGTGTTTTTTATTACACAGACAAGCGAGCGGTCATAAAGCACTCCTCTTCAGAAGCTGTTAATTGAGCTACTGTGTAATGAAGGATTAATTGCAGTGCAGCGCGTCAGGCAGAAGGCGTCCAGTCCTGGTGTCGGCAGCCGGAGGGAGACGGTCAGCTTTGTCTCGCATGAGTGGCCAGTGACTAGCCATGCATTCATCGAAGGCCACTTTCCACTCGCAATGATAATGGGATTAGAACTGACCAGGACTCAATAGCTGCTACTGTTGAAACCGACACGGCGGCAGTGTCGACCAGTTAAAAGAAATATAATAATAATAGTAGGACCTACTTAATAACACCGTGTAGTTGGCATAATATTATTCAGTTAACTTTGTGGAGGGGAAAATGTGTCGCACTTCTGGGTGGGACCGCGGGATGGGAAAATAGGGACATGCACCAGGGACTTGTGCAAGTCTATCACAGATGCAGTGTTTCTACTTATTTTCACAGCTGTTGCTCTTGCCTTGTCCTAGAAAAGAGTTGTATAGTGGAGAAAAGGGAATAAGAGAAAGAAAAAGAAAACCAAACAGAAAGACAGAGCACCAGAGACAGAGAAAGAGAAAGAAAGAAAGAAAGAAAGAAAGAAAGAAAGAAAGAAAGAAAGAAAGAAAGAAAGAAAGAAAGAAAGAAAGAAAGAAAGAAAGAAAGAAAGAAAGAAAGAAAGAAAGAAAGAAAGAAAGAAAGAAAGAAAGAAAGAAAGAGAATGTGTTTGCATTAAACACAGAACAAATGACAAAAGGTATTTTTGGGAAAACAGGATGTCAGTGTTTGGATACGGACATAATGAGAGTTTCCTCTTGAATCAACATGCTATGTCCTCATGGCAATTTTATGAATTGCTGTATATCAAACACAAAAAAGTGTTGCCTTTTCTGACTTATATTGCACCAGTGGCATAAGCTTTGCCTCAAAAGAGTATAAGTAAATTTTGGGTTCAAGTTTATGGTGGGAAGAATACCTTACTGGACTCCCTTATTTTTTCCTGGAAAGCCAAGGTAAAGAGTGCATCATATAAGACAGACAAACAGATGGCAGTGTATTAGATTAGATTAGATTAGATTAGAGAAACTTTATTTCACCAGGGTTACAAAATTAGCCTGACGCTAGTTTACATTTTGGCCCTGAAATAAATAGTTACAATATATACACATTAAAAGAAGAATGTCAATAAAATTCAAAGCTTGGTTTTCCTGTAGCTCCTTTTAAACTTTTCTAGTGATGGTTCCAGATGAACAGATTCCGGAAGTTTGTTCCAATTGAAGGGGCCGGAGTAAGAGAAACTATTGCGAAATATATCAATTTTAGGTTTTAGGGACATATAGGACGGATTGCTGGTTGTTCTGGTACATCGTGTGGGAACGTCACTCGTAAAGACCAATCTATCACGAATATAGGAGGGCGTTTTCCCATGTAGAGCCTTAAATGTTAAAATACATTTGTGGAATTTGAAATTGTCATATAAAGTATTCCAGTGTAGTTGTTGGAATAAGGGCTCGGTATGATCTAAGTAAGAGGCACCATTGAGTATTCGAGCCGCAAGTTTTTGGAGCTTGTACACCTTGTCAAACAGTCCTGCACTACAGTTACCCCATACAATATCACAATACTCAAAATGGGGTTTAACGATAGCATTGAAGGGTAGTTTCATGTAGTCTTGAGGTAGAATTGTTCTTAGGTACCTCAGAAGTCCAAGTTTTTGTGAAATCTTTTTGCATATTTTGTCAATGTGGACCTGAAAGGTCAATGCCGAATCAAAATTAACACCAAGCAGTTTAGCTTCATTGACCTGTCGTATACTTGAACCAGTAATTGAAACATTGTAGTCATCAATATTGCATTTTGAAAGATGCTGGTGGGTACCAAAAAGAACTGATTGACATTTAGGAATGTTCAATACAAGCTTGTTCTGATAGAGCCATTCAGAGACCTTAGCCATACTTCAATTTAGTTTCAAACTTAGTGCTCCAATGTCTTTGTCCGAACAGAGAATGCTTGTGTCATCTGCATAAAGATGAGCCTGAGCATCCATAAGCGTATCTGGCAGGTCATTTATAAATAATAAAAACAATAACAGTCCTAGGATTGACCCTTGGGGGATGCTGATTGTCACAGGGAGAGGCTCCCATAGTTTCCCTCCGACAGATACTCATTGCCTCCTGTTGGAAAAGTATGACTGAAAGAAGGCAAGTGAGGTGCCTTAAACACCATAGGCTTTCAGTTTTTGGACAAGAACCTTGTGATCTACTGTGTCAATCTACTTCATAAATCTATCAATATAGTACTTGCCATTGTTGACGTTTAAAAGTATAGACTTTTAGGACAAATTTTTGCCACTTAGTCAGTCAGTAATGTAACAAGATCAAGTATTGCATAGAAATACATAGTCCTCCACCAGAGAAAAGATAGCAAGGTTGACTGTACTAGTATGAAATTTGTTTATGTGCAAAAGATACTGCAAAAAAAAACTTATCAAAACTTACTGAAATGTGATGGGATGGTGAAGCTGTGCGAGAACTAGCTTAGGACAGTATCTGGGCCACCCTGATCGAATTTCAAGCTTACAGGTCACTTGATATGTGAAATTTGTTAAATATTGGATATATTGGTAATAGTGGATCTCCACCTGTGGTTACTTAGTATTAAACATTAATGAATAGTACATCTGGCCTCAGACAAGCTACAATTTTAAGGGGGGTCAAATGTCATAGTGACCTAATTTCGGTGCGCAGCAGCACCCTCCCCCACAATCCTATGAAGTGTCCACACACCAACTTTGGTAGCTGTAAGTGTTGTGGCATAGCAAATATAGCTCGGACAAGCTAAATCTTTAAGGGGGGGGGGGGGAAGTCAAGGTCAAAGTCACAGTGGCCAAATTTTGGTGCACAACATACCCCTATCCCATGAAGTATCCACCGACCAAATTTGGTAGGTGTTCGTGTTGTGGCATACTAAAATATGTCCCAGACAAGCTAATATTTTAAAAGGGCGGTAAAAGGTCAAGGTCAAAGGTCACACTTACCTAATTATGTTGCCCAACGCACCCCTATCCCATGAAGTGTCCACACACCAAATTTGGTAGCTGTAGGTGTTATGGAAATACAGCCAAGATCAAGCTAAATCCTTATGTGGGTAAAAGGTCAAAGTCACAGTGACTCAATTTTGATGTGCCACACACCCCTACCCCAAGAAGTATCCACCCAACCAAGTTTAGTAAGTGTGGGTGTTATGGTATAAAAAAAAAGTGCGGAAAAGCTTTCTTGGAAGGCTGGATGGAAGGAGAGATGTAACCACAGTGCCAACCTGTAGTACCCGGTGGAGGATTAATAACAGGAAATATGCACTTCTTCATGTTTGCTATCAAAGTAATGCAGACAACACAAGTGGTAGTAATATCAATTTTATTTCTGTGACGAGAATACAATATTATACACCAAATACGAGCAAGTTTATATAGTCTGTTGAACAATTAGGTGTTTGTATTTCAAAGGACATAGTAATAAATTCATAGAGTGAAGCATACATGATCATTAAAGCCTGGTTATCTCTACATCAGTTGACAACACAGTAAATTTCACATGGTAAAAATGTGTAACTGTTTCCAACATTATCATTTAACAGGGTTTGCACTATGCATATCCTGGTATTTAGACCTAAACGCGAACAATACAGTACAATACATACATATTAAAATGCATCTAAAATTTTAAAACTATCTATATCATGTGTACTGTCAGTCAAAGTTTAGTTTTGTATTTTGGTAATTATTACTATAGCCAAAACTGGAGTTGCCACCTCTGTTAAAGCCACGACTTCCTCTGTGACTAAAGCTGCCCTGTCCTCCTCTGGATTGGTAACCCCTGTTGCCACCCCCATGGTTAAACTGGCCCCTACCCCTGTGTCCTTGACCTCCCCTCCCAAAGCCACCCTGGTCTCCTCCTCGGTACCCTTGGCCACCTCTGCCATAACTTCCTTGGCCTCCTCCTCCTCCATAATTTCCCTGACCTCCACCATAACTTCCCTGACCTCTGTAATTTCCCCCACCTCCTCCCCTGCCCCAAGATCTGTTCCCTGAGTTTCCCCACGAGGAATTGCCTTCATTTGGAATGGAGTCCAGAAGTTCTGGTAGTTCTGTTGCCTTCACCAGTGTGTCGAACTTCCCATCACTCCAGTGGTCCTCAATGACACTGTCCAGTTCATACGGCAGGTCAAATACACAACCCTACAAAAAAACAATGCACATCACTTTCTTCTCACAAATGATCCTAAGTTGCCACCTTGTAATAGGGGATGACAGAAGTCAATGTTTAATGCTTGAGGTTTATCATTTTATCTAAATGCATGTGATGATCTGTCAAATTTTCCTCACACAACCTTATTACTGTCTGGGACAATTTTTTCTCTGGTTATCAAAAAGAATCAAACATATTTGAAAGTCAAAGGCTTGGTGACTCTTTGAAGCATTGGTCAAAGGAACACATTACATTGAGTTGTGCATATGCTTACTGAACCTTTTCCTTGAACTGGTGTGTTTTCTTAAACCAGTTTTACAGATCCACCCACAAACATTGCCATACCCTTAATAGATTACCAGAAACTGACATTTGATTGGTTGTTTACTGAAATATATCACATTTTCAAGGATTAATGATACTTTTGATATTTTAAAGCCATTTACACTTCATTATGTTATTTCCCACAGAAGATGAATCCAATCTTAACTGAACCAAGACCTCTGCTCACGGATTTAAGCATAGGTTTGTGCAGATTTATTCCGTCCATCTAACAACTTTTAATGGAGTTGTTTCTTTGACTGTTGCACCAAATAATTGTCACGTACACATCTTAAATTTGGTGCTCTACCCACCTAACCTTGTCCAAAAAAACTGAACAGATAAAATTTTTATTATCAGTTCACTTACTTTTAAAATTCTATGCAAAAAACTTAAGAGTACATGACATTGTGTATGCACCAAAGAATTACTCTGTCACTCTCATGTCTGAATATGTAATATAGATAGAAAATGCATGTGAATTTTAGATTTCAAACTACTGCTTATTTCTGACAAATATAAAACCATTTCTTACCATCTTGTCTGCCGTGAATCTCATGCGGACAATTTTATCCTTGACTTCAGGTGGAATTTTGCGTTCAATGGCCCTCCATGCATACCCTATACGCTCCATGACGATGTTAGTGCGGAAGAGGTAGGTGGTGAAGCCCTGTCAATAGACACAGTGAACAACTATTAACCATGTGGGTAGGGGGATGGGGGCAGCCATAGAGGCTGATGTACCTGCAGGAAGCTTTAACCCTTCAAACAGTACAAGAAAATGTGGATTGTCATAAATGCCATGTCCTTTTCATTTCAATTGTATTCATTCCTTTTTTCTTGTTCAGCTTACTTTTTGTTTTCACCAACATTAAGAATAATATGATGATGGGCTTTCTTTAGCCACTCTATACACAGTGCACCAAACAAAGCTGTTCATTTATTCTCAGGATTATTTTGTGTTAGGACGGTGGCCATACTGGGAACAAGACAGGTGTCTCAAGATGACAACCACTGTAATACTTTACAAATGAATTAACTAGGTTTTATATATATATATATATATATGAATCTCCAATTAAGTCCACTTCCATAGAGAGACCATTTCTATATTAAGACTTCGTATTCCTGGTAAAAAAAACCTTCCCTTCAAGTACCAGTGTGCCTTATAATGGTTCCTGACAAAATATCCCAGGTCAGCAGTTTTTTTCAGCGCACATTGGAAAAGCTGCCGACTCAGTCCAAAATTTGGCACTGAAAGAGTTCAGCAATTTTACCCATGTTGGCTCACAAAATAATACACGTGGTGCAAGTTCAGTGTCTATAGGTCACTTTCTAGGGGACACATCATTCTCGCCCTGTATAAAATGATGCCTTCACCCAAGGTCACAGAATCATTTATGGTGTGGTTCTGACTTGAAACAGCAACAAGTTTCACACAACATTGAAAGGACATACTTATGATTGCTGCCTCTTTCTAACAGCTTTCCACAGGCCCTTAGACTGCCTACCGTATTCAAGTTAATCCAATAAAACAACCATACCAAGGTCACAGCCTGTCACTGGCCAGTACACAGCAGACCCATAAAAAAAAACAAAAAAAAAAACATAAAATGTTCAAAAAGAAAAGCTGTACGAGATGCTTTTTCTCAATTGCCTTTTATGCCATGCTTGAAAAAAAAAATACTGCATAAGCTACAAACTGACATCAGGGTGACACAGCCAAATACAGGTGCTACAGGCAATATACAGTGTAAATTTAAGTATCATGGAGTTGTTTGCAAAACCAGACACCATGAGGATTCATGGACCAATGAATTCACCTTCTAATTACACATTCCATTCCTAAGTTTATCCTTAAACAAAGCTTTCCATGATGGGTAAACCCCCACTCACAGGAATCACCACCAGCGGGAGGTGACATCTCTCTGGCAATGGAACTTTTGTAAACACAAAATCATGTCCTTCAAGTGTGTGAATCAGGACCTCTCCAACATATCCAATCAACAGTTGGTCTGAATAACGGTTCATGAATATAAAAACAACTGTTTTAGGTCACATCAACGATGTAACAATACCGTGCCCAAGGATGTCCTAATATCAAGATGAAAGAAAACAAAGACACCAATCTTTGGTCAGTCTCTGATGAGCCCAGGTTGTGGTGAAACCAGTCAAACAAAAGCACTAACATTTATCCTTTATTCTGGCTGTTTGTGGTGTCTGACTACATCACATACAAAGCGCGTTCACAGTGTGGTACTTATGCTGTGTTCACATATACAGTACACACCGCACCCTTTCTATTGATGACATACACCACCCCTAGCCCAAACTCACCTCATAGGAGTTGAGGAGTGATCGGGACTTGATCTCTGTGCTGCCCGAGATAACTGCCAGGGCTGCTGCCAGTGCAGTCACTGCCCCTTTGTCTTCCACCAACCTCTCTGCTGACTTCTTGAAATGCGCCAATGTTGCTGGCGGTATACTGTCCAACGCTCTGAAATTAGTATAGGAACATTTTGAACAACTGGCACATGGGCCTAATGCTCTGCTGACATACACATGTAATCTGATGACCATCACCAAAAATTCATATCCTGAAATGAGCTCCCCAATAACCCTGAGAAATTAGTCATCGTCACCTGTATGAAACAATATTAAACTTCCACATGAGCACATTTGGTATTGTTCCCTTTATTCTTCATCATTCCCTGATATGCACACCCTGCATGACCTTGAGAAAGCAGGTCAGGGTCACAAATATTATGCAATATGAAATTTCCCCAATTCCCTCGACATTCCTACCAAGTTTTGTGATGCTTCATTGAAGACTCTATAAAACAGCATTCTCGACATTTTGGCCCATATATATTACATAATGCCACCAATATTGAACTGGAACTAAATTTGTATACACTTAGCAAGTCTTGAAAGTTTATAGGGCTATCTTGAAAACTGTGGACTGTATTACATCCACAAGCAGAAGTTTACTGCTGGACAGACATCAGTGACTGCATAAACTCTGCTATTTATGGTCAACACAGTTAAAAATGGGAAAATATTATTTTTTGTACCACCTTAAAAACCCTCTTGGCCAGGGTTGATCCCTGGTGACCTTGAAACAGGTCAAGGTCACTGAAAGACAAACTCAGCCAAGCAGTTGTACAAGCATAGCTTGATGTATGCTAGCTACCTGAAATACAGGTAACAGTGAACCAGAAATCTAAGGTCATTTTTTCCTTAAGCTAAATTTGAACAAAACCTACAAAAGCATTATTCTCAACAATTTGTTAGTCTGTACATAGGTCATAGTAACATATACATGTATATAGGCCACAGTGCCCCCCCCCCCCCCCCATCGTACACTTGTAAAGTACTGTAGTTCTAGAAATTTACTTCGCACTTTTTGCGCTACCACCCAAGCACAAAATTAAAATGCGCAAAAATAAGTTGCATTGTAATTCACTACATTGCATGGCATCGGATTGCGCAAAATTAAAAAGCGCGAAACCTCCGCAATTTAAGAAAAACTGAGTTTGCGTGAAATAAACACGCCGGAAATTTCTAGAACTAGTACCTCTAAGCCAAATTTGAGTAAACTCGGTCCAGGCATTCCTTATTCATCATGGTAACAAGTGGCTGCTGATGGTAGCCATATACCCCACCCACAATAATGATTGTGGTCAATACACCTGATCTACCTTGAAACATGCTGTGACCATGTTTACTGAACTTCCATAACATCCTTCTGTCGATACTGCAAAGAGCAGAATTCTATTTGAAAGGCCCAGTGATCTTGAAGCTTATTGATCTTTGTTAATTAATTAATTTACCACGGAGGATAAATAACCATCTACGACTATGCTTATGCACTTCTTCAATATAAGTAGTACTCAAATTGCAAATACTGAAGGGTCTTTTATTATACTTTCGAAGAAAATGCATGGACAAACTATGCTGGTGATTTTGAACCGCTTAACAATTTGTGTTAATTAATTAATTAGTAAAAGAAAGTAATCAGCCAAAAAAATCATGCTTATGCACACTTCCTACCTGAAATCTACCAATCATGAAAATTTTAAAGAGCTAGCATTTATAGTTCCAAAGATATGGCCTGACTGAAAATAATTTTGTACACAAAACAATGCCTATGCACAACTTAGATGATATCGTCCAGACAAAATTATGCAGATGATTTTGAGGTGCTTAACGATCTCTGTTAATTAATTAGAAAGTAATAAGCCGAATAAATTTAATCCTATGCCACCTCCTGCCTAAGATCTACCAACCCTGTAAAATTTGAAAGGGTTAGCATTTACAGTCCCAAAGATATGGCACGGACAAAATAGTTTCTGATCTGGAGGTTGCCTACTGAAATTTTTCTAATTAATCAGGCACACAAAATACCTATCCGCACCTACTACATATGATCTACCATATCTCTAAGTTTCAAAGTCTAGAAGACATGGCCCTGACAAAATTTGTTTTGGATGGACGGCAGGAAGGACACACGGATGGTGCCCATTACCATACCCCCCCCCCCACACACACACACACTTTGTAAGTGGGGTATATAACAAGCATGACTTGCCCCAGATACTGACTCATACAAACAGAATAAGTGAAGTATGGCTGGTGATAGATACTTTTTTCATCTTAACAACTTTTGGGTGAAAAAGTTTTTGTGAAAAGAACAGAAAATTCATCATTTGACCATGTATTCATTTAATAAGGCTGCATGTATGTTATATAACACCAATATGATTTACTCTAAAACAGGCAGTGCATTGAATTTCCAAACTAAATATCTGGCACAAAAACATACAGCAGCAAACCACACCACAGACTGTGGTCTTTTCGTACAATCAGCAAATGATACTAGTATTCTACTTCAAATTGACCACTCAACGCAACCTTCTGGCAATTGGGCATCCCAGTTTAACATATGATCAAACTGTCATGACAGAAAAACCTGCTGGAACATTGCTTCCTATTGTAATTTGTTTGTCCCGTTCAATTACAACAGAATGGAACATGATAATATGACCCCACTGATGAGGCTAATAAATTACACACAATTTTGTTCCTTTTTCCTCAATGCAATCACCATCAATCAACAACAGGACCTATCACAGACAACAATAGCACTGTACTCTGTAACAAAAATTAAAAAAAAAACAAAACAATCCTTTTGTGACCTACATCCAGAATAAACTGATTAGAACTCTCATTACACACATAGTTTGATTATGTTAATGAGCAATATTTTCTCATGCAAAATTGGTGATATAATAGCATGGGCCTGCTCACTCTACAAATGGCTGGGATGAACTTGATACACAGTGGTCCCTCTCTTATACACCCCAACAGCAAGAGGCCACCCCCTCTATGGAGACAACTTCTTCTTGCAGCAACTATGGTATTTTCATTGTCATGTCGAACTCAACCAAGCTTCTATGCAACAAGTTTCATGATATTAGCTCAATTTGTTTAAGTCATTGTGTCTATAATGATGACTAATGGATTGATGCAAGTACAGATATAATGCAGACAATACCAGTCCTGGTCATGCAATAAGACAAATGGACTAAAACTATTCATGTATATTGCTAATACCTAAGTTTCCATCTTCTCAATATATCTTTCTTTTGTAATCTTTCCCTATTGATACTTCTTACAGACTGCATGTGTTGGATATTGCTGGAGCAGGCATGCTAATGCAGTAAGTATGAATCTTCCATATGGAGACATACAAGATCCTGCAGCTACAAGTATACAAAATAATCCAGCTGCAAGCATACAAGATCTTCCAGCATACAAGACCAATTCTCTTATTCCAGACATACAGTGTACATTCCCCTCCATCTATGCATATACATGCACAACTTCATCTAGCTGCACTGATCAACATGATCCCTGGTCACACAAAATGTAACTTTCAAACCCACCCAAGGTACATTGCCACCACATTTGAAGTCAATCTGGATGGGGGGGTTTGCAACAGAAGTCGAAAATGTGAATTCCCATTAGAATGCCCATTGGCTTAGTAACCAGTAGGAAAGCTGCATTGACTGGTAAGTACCCGAATTGAAAAAAACGTTAAAAATCAGCAATCCACAGCAATGCTACCTAGTGAACAATTTTGTTTGACCCTTCCACAAGGAACATATCCATCAAGCCCTTTCGTCGGAGAAGATTTTTTAATATTGTCCTCAAAAAGGAACAAAAAAATTCATAAAAGATTTAAAAAATGACTGGAGCTTGACCATTTGAACAAAATTGGTACAGACCCACCCAAGGTACATCCCCACCTAGTTTGAAGTGAATCTGGTCGACGGTTTTAGAGAAGAAGTCGAAAATGTGAATTGTGGATGACGGATGGCTAGTCATAACATAATCTCAACTGACTGACAAGTCAGCTGAGCTAAAAATTGTTGAAAATCAGGAATCCACAGCAGCTTAATTTGAGTGACGGTTAGGAAGTCAAAAATAGCAACACACACAAAAATTAAAAAAAAAAAAAAAAAAAAAAAATGGAATAAAATTACAGTGCCACCTGGTGAAAAAATTCAGAACTAAGAATCCCCAGGAGTGTCCCTATGCCATATCAAAGCAATTGGGTGAGCGGTTTCTTCGAAGAAGATTTTTAAAAATTTGTCCCCCCCCCCCAAAATTTAAAAAAAAAAATCCAAAAATCATTGGAGCCTGACCATTTGCACAAACTTGGCAGAGACCCACCCAACGTACATCCCCACCAAGTTTGAAGTGAATCTGGCCAGTGGTTTTGGAGAAGTCGAAAATGTAAATTGTTGAGGACAGACATCTCTAGTATGATACACTTGTGTAGAAAAGCATGACCCATCTTCATAAATATCAACCCAACAATGACGGACGTCTCCTTTGAAACTTAAAAGCTTCATACACTATTCCACCATACCAACACTGGTATAAACAGGTAAACAGTAATACAATTTTTAGCACCATAAAGTTGACTAGAGGTGTTATAAGGTAAAGTGTACTAAGGTATTAGCTGGAAGCCACCTCTTCCACTATACTGGATGAAGATTGAACAGAAATAAATCCTGAAAAAAGTGAGTATGATCATGGTTTTCCAACTTGAGACGGACTACAGAAAATACTCTAGGTGGGTTAAGTATACTTTACCCTGGGTACTTTCCCTCTAACCACTCTAAACACTTTGAGAATTACATGGACGATGAATGGATGACCATAAGATAAGCTCAGCTGACTTGTCAGTCAGCTGAGCTGAAAATGGCCACATACACCGGATAAACTGTCTTTCACCAGAGTTAATTTAACAATAAAACTAGAACAGACTGATTTTCCAACAGAAAATCAAATGTCTCCCGGTGAAACACTTACATCTCTGAATAAGCTACAGGTGACAACAAATTACAAATGACCAAGTTTGCTTGAAAATTACAATCCTATTTTAGCTCTCACCTAGATACATTACTCTAGCAATTTTCATCAAGTTCTTCAAGACTTATTGCAGGGAAACCAATTTCACATAAATGACCCTGTGACCTTGAAAATTAGGTCAAGGTCACCCAAATACAATCCAACCCTTGGTCTTACCTTGATACATAATCCTACCAAGTTTCATCAAATTCCATCCTGTTCTTCATGACTTATCAAACGGAAACCAATTTCACATGAGTGACCCTGTGACCTTGAGAATTCGCTCAAGGTCATCCAAATACAATCCCAACCTCGGCCTTGCCTAGATACATAATCCTACCAAGTTTCATCAAATTCCATCCTGTTTTTCAAGACTTATCGCACGGAAACCAATTTCACATCAGTGACCCTGTGACCTTGAGAATTTGCCCAAGGTCATCCAAAAACAATCCCAACCTAGGTCTTGCCTAGATACATAATCCTACCAAGTTTCATCAAATTCCATCCTGTTCTTCATGACTTATCGCACGGAAACCAATTTCACATAAGTGACCCTGTGACCTAGAGAATTCGCTCAAGGTCATCCAAATACAATCCCAACCTAGGTCTTGCCAAGATACATAATCCTACCAAGTTTCATCAAATTCCATCGTGTTCTTCATGACTTATCGCACGGAAACCAATTTCACATAAGTGACCCTGTGACCTTGAAAATTAGGTCAAGGTCACCCAAATACAATCCCAACCTAGGTCTTGCCTAGATACATAATCCTACCAAGTTTCATCAAATTCTGTCAAGTCCTTCAAACTTATCGCATGGAAACCAAGTGTTGTTGTTGTTGTTGTTGTTGGAGGAGGAGGAGGAGGAGGAGGAGGAGGAGGAGGAGGAGGAGGAGGAGGAGGAGGAGGAGGAGGAGGAGGAGAAGAAGAAGAAGAAGAAGAAGAAGAAGAAGAAGAAGAAGAAGAAGAAGAAGAAGAAACGGGCACTAAAACAATATGTCCCCCGGCTTCCACCGGGAGACATAATTAACTTTTCTCGCCAGAAAACTGTGGCCATAAAGAACAGATGACTACTCATGGAATGGCTACATACAGCAAGTCCCACTGCACATTACAAAGGGTGCTGAGTATGCTTATTTTTCAGTATTGCTACCCCACCAAGAAATCTTGATCTAATCAATAACAAGCAGACCATTAGATTTATCTGAATAATTGTAATTTTTACCCAAAATCTTATAAAATTTTGAACTGTATAATTGATGCTGTGTATTCAGCTTTATAGACAGAGGCTACGCAACCCTCTTACAACATAGATACAACAGAAGACCTGTGTTGCAAACTGTTACACTTGTAACTTTGACCTGGTATCTGGCTCCTTACAAGTGGAGCCATCTGGTGTGTAAACAAATTTAGTCCCACTGATTGGCTACTGGTTGTCCACAGGAAGTAGTCATGTAATTTTGTTCAACAGGAAGTTACGTCACATGCAATTTAACTCACTGAACATCGCATCCCCTGTCAATACTCACTGCAATCAAAATTTGAAAAAATTTAAATAAAGCCACGTGTCAACACAATACAAGTATACAAAAGTACACTTTTAGAACAGGGAACCACAATAAACATCTACCCTTATCATCACGATTCAATGCACTACAGGTCAAAAACCTTGGGACATATTTCCTTTGTACATGGTATGGTATGGTATGGTATTTTTTTTATTAAAGTGACTTGTACATACATAATCAAAATAAATACAATTTTCAAACAATATTGTACCCAGCCCTCTTGGGCTTATAAGTCACTAATAATTCAAATAAACAGATACATTAAGATGCGCATGAAGGCTATACGTTAGAGTACATGAAATTACGACGTTTTGTCCACGATTGAAACAAAAACTTTGAGAGTGATCGAACATCTGTATTACTTAATAAATAAACAAATTTGTCATCGACATTCATATCATTAAATCCACCATTCCTGCTTGCCACACTTGCAAACAGACTTTCTCTTAAATTTAAATAAAAAGGACATACACACAAAAAATGAATTTCATCTTCTACAGCTTGATTATTACAAAAAATACACAAACGTCTTTCAACAGGTATACCATTAAAACGACCAGTTTCCACTCTGAGAGGTAAAATTCCCAACCTGAATTGAGCAAAAATTGAACGTTCATGTTTTGGTAAAAATGAAGTGACATATGTTTCTGTTTCAAACGTGGTTTTAAACTTGGCATATTGCCTTAGCTTAGGTTTGGAACCAACACTTACAATCCAATCTGAAAGTTGTTTAGCATGTATTTTATCACGTATTAAAGCGAGGTCACACACGGTTTTACCTTCAAAAATATGTCCACAATCTAAGTAAACAAAGACAGTCTTCATATCATTTGCCCAGCCCGTCCCCTGATTTAAATCCCACGTGAAAACTTGTTTTACGAGCCTCGAATCATCTAAAGAAATTAGATGATTCCAGGCTCGTACCATATTAAGAAAATGCCTACTACGAGGTAACAGCCAACCAATATCTCCTTGCAGACCGGGAATAGGTGCCTTTGCATGTACTCCAAGAAAGTACCTTATTGCTCTATTTTGAATATTTTCGACTGATGAATATTTACCTGACCCCCAAATTCCCGAAAAATAATCAGAAATTGGTATAACACCACTTTCATACAAAGAAGTGAAAGTTTTGAATCCTGCATCTTTTAATGTTTTAAATTTAGCTATAATACCCCCTAAAGCTCTACCTGCAGCATTGGCCAAAGTATCTACCCCCTCTTTAAAGTCTAAATGTGAATCAAAATAAAAACCCAAATATTTATACTTCTCCGCAATTTGTAGTTCATTATCATGTAAAAAGAAATGTCTAGTTGTGATCATTTTTCTCTTTTTTCTAAAGTGGACAACATTTGTTTTTGATATATTAACTTTCATGCGCCACTTACAGCACCAGTCATAAAGACAGTTAAGCATGGTTTGCAGATTATCTTCTGATTCAGCTATGAGAGTCAGATCGTCTGCATATAATAATAATGAAATTTCATGCTGATCAAACTTTACACCACACTGCAGATTTTTTATATCATTAGCTAAATCATTAATGAATAATCCGAATAAAGTGGGAGATAAAGAGTCCCCCTGTCTTACTCCAGTGACCGTCTCAAACCATGTTGTTAAATTATTATTCAATTTGATTGCAGCAACAGTATCTGTATATAAAGATTTCACTGCTCTATAAAATTTACCATCAATATTATGCGAAATTAACTTATAAAGTAATAAATCCCTATCAACCCAGTCGAACGCCTTTTCAAAGTCTACGAATGTTACAAATGTAGATTCACCTCTTGCAATTCTGTTACGAACAATCGTAGACAATGAAAAGGCGTGCTCAAAGCAAGACCTGCCTTTCCTAAACCCGTTTTGCTCTTCTGCATACAAATCTAATGTTTCAAGGTAGTCAGTTAGTCGCCCATTTAAAATTGCAGTATAAACCTTAGACACAGTGGATAAAAGACTAATTCCTCTATAATTGAGCGGTACATAAGGATCCTTATCTGCTCCTTTCGGAATAGGAAAAATAACAGATTTAATCCAAACATTTGGGACAACTCCAAATATAAAACATTTATTAATAGAGCGACCAAGACAGGTCTAATATTTTCATTTTGTAGTACCTCGTTTGGAATTCTATCGATTCCAACTGCTTTCTTCTTCTTAAGTTTCTTAAAAATTTTAACCACTTCGTTTAAAGTAATATCATAATTTAAAGCATCGTTTTCTGGTAATACATCATTTAAATCAACTTCCAAACGTAATTTCTCATTCAAAATCTCACGGTAAAAATTGAAATCATATCCAACTGGAAGATGCTCTGGTCTGTTATATAATTTTCCAAAATCACTAATCCACGAATCACAAACAAAATCAATATCTGCTGAAATATTTCCATCTTCATCATATACCTGCATAGGTATATCCTTGTTACTTCTCGGTCCTAACTTTTTAATGAAATGCCAAAAATCTTTTGGATTTTCAGTATTTAATTCTTCTATTTGTAAAAGAAGACCTCTATTAAATGCCCTTTCTTTTTGCCTCAGCACTTTATCAAAGTGCCTTTGTGACTGATGAAAAATCTGCCTTAATCGACTCTTTTCACGAACTGCACCTTTGAAATTTATAAAGTTTTTTTCGTTAGCGTGCATATCTTTCCACAAATCGGATAATTCTGCATCCCAAAAAGGTTTCTGATTCTTAAACCGCTTCCGTGTATTTTTACCGACATCTCTAAAACTTAAATACTTGTCCATCTCAGTGAATAAAGAGTTACAAAGCGTTTCATACACCATATCAATATCATGTTGTCGCTCTCTACAGTGTTCAATCCTATCAATAATGTCTAAAGTTGCTACTCGCCAACTGTCATTATTTAAAAAGTTCTCATTAACATTATCAAAATTATACTTGCGACACACCCACTTAGAATGACTTTCATTACTCACAATTTGTTCCTCTCGTAAACTATCTTCAGCACTCCTCCCAACGACACTAGCTGCTAAAAATTTTAAGTGAAGAATGGAATGATCTGGACGTCTACAATACTCAGATTCCAGTTCTGTTACATCAAAATGTGACATAATATCCAAAACGCCGTATACTTTAAAATCTAAACAATTCTGTAAAATGTCATGTGGTACCAAAACATAGTCTACAACTGATTTTCCCCGGCCTGAAATAAAAGTATAATTGTCACATTCTGGGTTACACCGACCATTAACTGTACATAGCTTCATATCCTTCAAGAACTCCGACAATAATTCTCCATAATGGTTTGGTCTTGCATCATCCAATACATGTCTATCAACAATATGATCAATATTAGTATCTATATCAGAAAGTTTGCCCAATCTACAATTGAAATCCCCACATACATACACTGCATCTGCGTAACTATTCATGTACAACTCGGATATTAAATGACTGAAAAATTCACTTGAATTACTCCATACAGAATTTTCAGGTGGCAGGTAAACCACATAAACCATAAACACATAATCTGTATATTTATTTTGAAACTGAACACCAAGTATACCATCAAAAGATTTGTCTATAATTTGAATATGATAAGTTTCAAACATCTCATTTTTCACTAACATGGCAATTCCCCCCGAAGCTTTTGGTGCATTAATATGAACTTGTTGACGATTGAACTGAAAACATTTATACCCATCCACATTTATAGAATGATTATTCTCCGGTCGTTGATGTGTTTCACACAAACAAACAATATCTACATTAAGATTCTTTATTAAACATAAACGCAATGACTGGTTTTGTTCTGTCCATCCATTAATGTTCCATGAGATCAAAGAATGTTCATGCAGGGGCTGGGACACCCCCTATGCTGAATTTGTCTCCTGCCCTTCTGTACCCGAAGACGGCGAACGACTCGATGTGGATCCTTGGGAGACCACTGTAGGTGCATCCGGGGATACATCATGGGTCCCTCCCTGAGCCTGTGACGGCAAGTTTGATACTGTCTCTACATTCTCGGTCCTGCTAACGCGTACTGAAGTCTCTGTGCTTGGCTCATTAGGTCTCAATGCCGACACCATGCGGTCCACTGACGACCCCCAAAGACCCGCACGAGGAGACCGACTACCCACGTTTTCCCATGTGCCACCATGTTGTCCCGCTGTCCGTGTACCGCTGTGTTGGCCCGTTGCTCGCCCATGTTGATCACGCTCCATCGCACCCTTTACCAGCCTGCCACTGCCCGTGAAATGATATTCACCGCCACCTGGAATCACCTGCAAAATCTCCCTCAAATTCAATTCTAGCAACCTCTCCTCATGTGATTTAGAACCACGGATGAAAACACGATCATACTCCGTCCCCTTCAAGTTTTGTTTTTTTCTCAGAACTTTTATCTTGTCGTCCACAGAATAAAACTCCATTTTTACCAGCCCCGGTCTAGAATCACGCCACTTGGTACGAGTCACTCCTTTAATTTTAACCTCCGGTAAACCAAGCGTATTGTGCACAATAAACTGCATTTTGACCATGAGATTTTCATTTTCTTGATATTTTATGCCGGTCACAATGACTGTAGTTTGATGCTGGTATGGCTCGCGAACAACAGCGTCTTTATTAGCCTCCATGGCCAACACTTTTTGTTCCATATTACGCAACTTGTCATTCATATTTTGTTCCAGGTCACTGACGCGCTTCTCCACACTTTCCGTTTTGGAAACCAGTTTACCCAACTCTAAGAAAAATTCATCTCTCAGACTTTGGATATCAGCCTTTAATACAGTCTTAAGATTATCAATCCTTTGCTGCATAGATTGTTGCAGTGAAGTTTTCAAAAGTTCTTGGTCTTTTTTTAACAGCGTGTACAACTGTGCATTAGACAATGTCTCACCTGACTGAGTAAGATTGTCTTGACTGTCGCCTGAATCTGAGGGCAAAACAGGGCTGGCAGATAAATCTTCCAAAAGGTCCGTTTTTGTCATTTTATGTTCTGGTGACGATACTTCGGAGCAAGGGCTATCCGAATGTGCCCTTTTAGCTGGTCCGCCGATATTATCAGCCATGAAAACAAAGTTTTTGTTTCACAAACTGAGGACCCTTAAAATTCCACGTCTTCACTATTCGCGCATGCGCTCTCTCTTAATGTACACAATACTGTTTTACCTCAAAGCTGAATTAATGTACTTGATGTACATGTCTCCACAATACTGTTGATCCCTATGTTGAAATTGACCCTTTTGATTCCATAGAGGACTCCACTGTAACCAGAGCCATGCCTGAGGGACATGAACATCTCTCAGCATTATTCAACCATGTACATGTACATGTAATTGTATGGCCTAACATATTAATGGTACTCAAAAGGCTGTAAAATCATTGAAATGAATCGGAATATGCATATATATATATATATATATATATATATATATATATATATATATATATATATATATATATATATATATATTAATTAGCCCTAACTCATCTAGTTTGTGACATAAAGCCACTCCCAAGTTTTTCCGCAATGCTCATTCAAGCATGATGTGAACAATCAGGTGTGACAGTGATGGTACAAATCTGTAGTGACCACTACTAAGTACTACATAAATCATTTACCCATGTATGAAAGCCCTACCTAGTGTAGTTAGTGAAATAATGCCACTCCAAAGTTTTTTGTTGACAGACGGACAGACAGGAAGTGAGTGCTTAGTCTCGCCAACAGCTTATGCCAACCAGACAAAAATGCTTCAGTGCCTCTCATGAACTGATTTATCATTTAAGCACCCCATGTTTTAAGAGATGAAGACTCAAATCAATGATCTGCATATAACATATTCAAAATACATTACCCTGTGTCCTATATATGTAAATGTGTGTGTCTTCATGTGTCTGTTTGTATGCATGTGTATATTAACCCTTAAAGTGCTAATCGCTGCTATAGTTGCTTTATCATTACCATTAAACATATAATGGTTAAAAGAGTCAAATTTCTCATGAAGATACCTTTCATTCTAAAATACCATCAAGCCTTGTCTGAAGCAGAAAGTAGTCTTAGTCAACAGCATTGCTCTGGACACTTTGTTCGCAATGCGCGCAAAGTGTCCGGAGGAAAGCTGTTGACTCAATCTTAAATCAGCAGTTTAAGGGTTAATAACTGTGCGGAGGGAGGTAGGTAGGCAGGAGACAGGAGAAATTTGCTGCAGCAACAATGCCTTACCCCTGCCAAGGAGAGCCAGTCACCTGGGCACCTAATCATGATGCATCTAATCTACCATTCTCAATGAAATATTTCCCTTTTCATACAAACTTTGTTAAAATCGTTAAATCAGACGACACTGTGCACCCAGGTGCCTTTGAGTAATCTGAGCAGTAAAAGGTCAAATGTGCGTTCAGCTAATGATGAAATAAGATCCACTGCCTAAAGCTTATCATAGGGCATATCCAGGATTTCTTGCAAAATTTAATCAGGCTGGTATCATGCATTACAAAGTACACAACAAAAAATACCATCTTGCACGCTTTATTAGTTCCTCAGTCATTCGATGCCACTGAATCCATCCTCTTTATATTCACATAGTGGTACGGCCATGGTGTGTGTGTGTGTTTAAGAGCAGTCAGTTATCGCTGTCTGTCTGTCTGTCTGTCTGTCTATCTATCTATCTATCTATCTATCTATCTATCTATCTATTTTTAACCCTTGAACTGCTGACTTAATATTGAGTCAACAGCTTTCCTCGGGACACTTTGCGCGCATTGCGCGCAAAGTGTCCTGAGGAAAGCTGTTGACTAAGACTACTTTTTGCTTCAGACAAGGCTTGCTGGTATTTGAATGAAAGGTATCTTCATGAAGAATTTGACTCTTTTAACCATTATATGTTAAATGGTAATGAGAAAGCAGCTATAGCAGTGATTGGCACTTTAAGGGTTAAGACAGTCAACCATGCATTTTCCCATTTTATCCTCTGAATATTGAGTGTCTCCCATGCTGCTGCAACACAGTGCTGTTTGATTTGTCTGTGCAATTTTTCCATAATCACCAAGTTATGCACATTAGATACAGAAGGTAGAGAGGAATGACGTCAGTGTACAGTATGCAATTCAAGACCAGGACTTCAGCAGAACTTCCTGGATCACTGAACTATTGAATACACGTATACTAATAACAGGAAGCGTTACATGCTATTTGGAGATGGACCTGAGGTTGCCCCCCCCCCCCCCAAATTACTGGTACATGGAACTACTTTGAGCCTTACCCACATACCATCATAGAGTCAAACAGCCACTGCCCACCTGTGGTTTCTGCTGCCAACCATGTTTTATCTATTACCCACGAAGGTCTCTTAAAGTGACCCAAAAAAATCTCAAGTATATTGTAGACCAACAAACCATGACAGTAATCACTGGGCCCTGTCATAAATGTGACACATTTTTCATGCTTTACACTAGGGGCATTTTTTTTCCTCCAAACCACCGAGCCACACTTCTGGAATTTGATGTTATGACAGTTCCCTGGAAAGGACATGTCAACTAGGTCACCTTATTTTGACAAAGCTCAGGTTCACTGGGTGGAACATGAGGTTCCCATTAACAAAGAGGATAACTCAACTGCTCTTGAATAAGCGTCATTCTGTGTGTCATAAATTTAGTAAAACCAAGACTTGCAGAATGCCAGAAGCTGGAGAGACCCCACTCCAGCATATGACAGCTGCCAGTATGACAAGGGATGTCCAATTCATCTCAGTTCACCACATTCATACACTGATTCTTTGATTAAATAATGAACACCCATACTCGGACAAAGTCTGTACAACTCAACGTTGCACAGATCCCCCTAACCATTCCCAAGCTTTATTTCAGTAAATATGGGGACAGGGACATATCATTAGGACTTCATATGATTTTGATTCACAGGTACACGATCCCATACTTGGGACAGGTGTACCTGAGGCTGCAGGTGTAACTTGCACCCGTGGCAAACCTCGTCATCTGGGACAGGTGGACCATTTTTCCAATCACGTGTGCCAACCCAAGCTGGCGTAGGACTCTTGGGATCAACACGTTGTTAACTTCACACTGTACAATACAAGACATTACAACAATTGTCACGTCTCGAGAAGTACGGTGCTACAGCTGCTATATTTTCAGTTCCAAAAGAGCCCCACTTGGGTGAAACAGTCAAACTTCCCACTCTGCACTTCACTGAGCCTTGCCTTTGTTTTGTGTTTTTCAGAAAGTACAACCAGGCAAGGGCCTGACAGCTAAGAAGCAGAAATGACTGAAAAATTATGTTTTGGTCCAGAGTGTTTTGCAGAGGTAGTAGAACGTGTTTCACCTTATCCTAGGCCCATGAGGTACTGAGTAACAGTAGACAGTAACGTGAATATAAGCGTGCTTGGTAACCTTCTGTTACCTCAGGGGTGTCACGTATTTTTGTTTATGTGTGCTTTATCTGGTTGTTATGTAAACGGACTAGTTTCTTGTCTGGTAGCCAGTGAAGTTTATCACCGTGCTCAGAAAGAAAAAGAGAATACACAGGGAAACATTGGTAGGTTTTCCTTTGTGCAGCCTTTTGGAGAAAGTGTCCCCATATGGTCACAGTGCCCATGTAAATTACACAGACTTATTCAATTTTTAACATATAAAATTACATGTACAGAGAACTCTTTAGAGAGTCATGATAATGTCAGGTTGGCTACTGTTAATGACAGAATGAGTCTGCATCTGTCTCTCTTAGTTATCTTTATGTCATCGGGAAAATAGGCAACAGAAATTTTAATTTTAGCATACGATCAGACAAGGTTGCCTATTTTCCCATGAAATTGAGACCAAAAGGTTCCATTGAGTACACTTGGTGGATCCAATGGTACTCTCTCTGTAACCTGAGTGTTTGTTTACTTCTGCCCGGGTGGGGGTGGGGATGTGTTCCAGGATCTGAACCTTGAGGGAGAGGTCCTGGTGATCTGGTCTGGCAAAATGTCTGCCCAGTGGCTGATTGAGACCCCCTTGCTGATGTAACTATAAGCAGTAGCTGAAAGGCATACTGGATACCCCCTGCAACATGTGAGTACATTCCAAATGCCTGCTATAATTGACCAATATAAATCAAGGTCATTGTTGAGTACTAACTCACTGTTACTTCATGATACACCGTTATAAAGAAGCTTGCCGCGAACTTGGCCTATATAGCTCAAGTCATTGTTGCTTCATGACAAACCCTTCATTAGTAATAGACAACCCCTTAGTGACAGACAATAACCATACCCCCCCCCCCCCCCCCCCGCATGAAGGAGTTAGAGATCATTGTGTACAGGTCTACCGACAGATGCCTGCTGTGACCTTAACCTACATAGCTCAAGGTCAGTGTTACTCCATGACACACCCTTTAGTAAAAGAAAATTACCATACAAAGTTTGAACAAGATCCATGCATAAATGAAGGAGTAAGAGTCCATACAAGATTATGTCTGCAGGTGCCAGCTGTGACCTTGACCAATATAACTGAAGGTCATCGTTGTTTTATGACACACCCTTAAGTGACAGAGAATAACCATACAAAGTGTGAAGAAAATTGGAGCACTATTGAAGGAGATGGAGTCCGGACAAGATTACGTCTACAGATGGGCAGACGCAAATACTGTATTGTCCTTGTTTCAAGTGCCTGGTGTTCTCAGGGAATTTAACTGAAATGAGTTCTAACAGCAGATCTAAACTTGGAACATTTTAGTTTTAACTGGTAAATCACCATAAAACATGCATATGATTTTCCAATATTTCACAACTTTTGTGCCAGAAAAAAAAAGGGGGGGGGGGGGGGGGCTCTTAAGAAGGCAGGGGTGTTTAAAGGGGATAATACAGTATTGCCATTCTCAGGAAAGGAAATAATGTGGAAGCTGACTGGCTGCCCTATACGAGGAAATAATGTCAACAGTTACAAATCAAAGTTTCAAGATTTTTTTTCCTGTTAAAAATTTCCTTATTGTCTAGTCATATAAGTTAAATACTGTTTCTCAGTTCCCAAGCTGCATGGCATACTTTCATGTATAATGTTGTTATTTGCTTGGAAACAAATGCATCTTCCAATATCCAGTTTTACCCCATTTCTTCCCTCTTAGAACTATGTGTGGTGAAAATGTGCATAAGCATCAAATGATGATACATTACACATGCTGTAAATTGCTGTAATTTTGCTGTAGTCTTATTTTTGCTTATTTCACTGATGGCACAATACCATGAAAATAAAAACCTAGTGAAATAGTATTTTAATATTGTTTGAACAGTAATTACATGTATGTCCAAAAGAGTGAAATCAAAACCACAGTGAAATGCCAAAAATAAAAAAACCATCAAAATTTATACACACAAAAATAAAATGATTTACTGTATTAACAACTTGATCAAACTGAGTCAAAAGCTTTCCTTGGCATAGGCAAGGCACAAAAACATTTTTGCAAGACACCAGATCACAGTAGGTACATAGACAGTATTATAAAGCATATATCCTGCTTCACTTTTGCCAGTATATGTTTATGCTGACGCAAGTTTGTGCCATAATTTCAGGGGGTACTACTTTAGTGTAATAGCAACAATTGTATCATCCTAATATTTATGTGTCACCACCATTGTTTCACAGCATAGACTGTCCTCATCCATCTCACATTATCACTTGGGGAACTGATACGTATTGGTGTACTCACCTGTTTGGCTCTGCAAAGTCAGCAGTTTTAGTTATAATTACCATACTGATTTGTATTATTGTATTGTATTCAATATCATCTTGATGTATGTGTTCTGCTGGTATAAGTTTCATACATAAAATAAATTAAAACACAATCAATGATTGCAAGATCTATGCCCCATCCCATGCTGTAGCTGTCAGCACTGACAGAGGTCATGGCTCTGTGACCTTGTGATTTGGGTCAAGGTGATCCATCTTAAAACTTGTCTCAGACCTTATGTAGGGTTAAAAAAATGCAATAAAAAAGGTCTCTCACAAAAACTTTTCAACTTATTGCATGAAAACGAAATTATCTAAAATGGCTCTTTGACCTTGCGAATTGGGTTAAGGGCACCCATCTTCATACTCATCTGAGACCTTACTATAATCACCTGCAACTTGAAAGGCCTATGTCAAAAATCTGTCTTTAAGCTTGTCAGAGATCTTATGCAGGACTAAATCATGTGCAATATGAAAGGCCTATGTAAAAAATTAACTTTTCAACTTATTGTGCGAAAACCAAGATCGCTAAAATGGCTCTGTGACCTTGCGATTTGGGTCAAGTTATACAGTATAATCTGTGTCAAATTTCAACACAGAAAGAAGACAATAATTAAAATGCAATCAGACATTGGTGGATCCATGGCCCCCTTGCCTCCCTTATAACTTTGCTAATCACAGGTCTCATTTGGGAAAGACTGTAGTCAATAAACATAGGCTATCACTCTCACCGAGATATGACCTAATGATCTTCTTTTATACATGACACACCCTTGTGTCCAGACACACAGGTGTGTAAAGTTTCATGATTCTAAGTCAAAGGATAACAGAATTACAGCCCGGACATGAAGTGTAATGTAGTTTTACAGGATTGTATCACCATGACCCAGATGCTTGCCCTAGTGACCTACTTTTGTCTTATGACACAGCTTTAGGTCAAGATATGTGTGTTTGTGAAGTTTCATGAACAGGTTAAACAGTCAACAATTATAGCCTGGACATTATTCTACAACGATATGTCACTGGTTTTTTTTTACCCAAATACTTGACCTATTGACCTACTTTTGGTTTACGACACACCGTTATGTCCAGATGCACTTGTGTGTAAAATTTCATTAATCTGAGTTCAAAGACAGGTGAATTATAACCTGGACACGAATAACAAACAAACAGACAGACGCACAGACGGAAAAAGGGATTACTTTATGCCCCTTCTCCAGGAGGACGGGGTTTAATTAACATGGAAGAATTTTATATATGTACATAATACTCAAAATAATTTAAACTGCTTTTTCAAGAGGGGTCACGAACTTATGCAGTGCTGTTAGTGCTATTATACAAGCAGGCAGAACAGTGCCACATCCTCTGTGTAGCTCTGACCCCCCCCCCCCCCCCAAGGAAATAAAAAAGAAAAAGAAAAAATAATCCACTGTCTCTCTATCCAATCTAGTCACCATCTATGTCTGACCTGATACCTTCATTAATCACTAACACTGCGTCTGATGAAAAATGTTCAATATTGAAAGGTGTCATCAGCCAAATGAACTTATCAAGGGAGTAACATTAATCAGTATGATCACATTCAATGCCAAATTTTTTAAATTCAAGGTTTCATCAGCCCAATGAATGCATCAATGGGTCATCAGCAGGTTTGTGGGTTTTAAAAATT
The DNA here is from genome assembly GCA_964020975.1 of Hermodice carunculata. NCBI lineage: Eukaryota > Metazoa > Annelida > Polychaeta > Eunicida > Amphinomidae > Hermodice > Hermodice carunculata. Next base: position 62,148,206 of record OZ026613.1, read on the forward strand.
CTTTGTGATATGATAACACATGCAGTCTGTGTGCAACTGTTTCCTCCAGTATGTCACTTTTTCACTGCCAATTGTAGGAGTTCGTGTTTACAGCTGTGCAGGGTATAAATCTGAACTGAAACCGGACTTGGACTTGAACTATATCTGCTAAGATCAGCACACTTTTCAAACATCACTCAACTATCAATAGAATGGGTAAACACAATCCAGTTAGGCCTGAAACATCTGCCAGTGTTCTGCATATCACTGGACCCCATTAATCATGTTTTATAGCCTGAAAAGGTGAATTTGTTCAAGTTGGGTCATATTTACTACTAATATGAGAATCCTGTCTTGTGTAACAGGGACTGTAAGAGGTGGTTCTTTGTGACAGTTGGTTGCAAGGGGCAGGTAAAATTAAGCTTAAATATACTGGAAGGGGTAATGGCGCTGGATTCTTAGGACAGGCAAGTCATTTTTAGCAGCAGTGGGCATATATGCATGAGGTTTGACTGTGTGTCTTCAAATATAAAGGGTCATCCAAAACCCCTTCACATACATGTAAGTTGCATGTGTTCCATGCATGGAGAAACCTTATCAATGCTGTAATTGATGTTCAAGGAGTGTAACAGACTGGGAGTTAACAAGGACTCCGTGACTATGAACAGAGGTGAGGTTTCAAAGTAACCTTGCAAGTGTAACAAACGAAATAGCTGACCTTGGTACTTTTAACCAATAATAAAGTCCACCCTATTCCATGGGTACCCAGAATTTTAAGTGTGCAGTTTTAAGGCCATTGGCCAAGTGCCTTTACAGAAGACAACTTTTTCAATGATTTTCCCCCAAAAAAATTTCAAAACAAAACTAAACTAGAAGCCTTTCAGTGACGTAAAATCCCGCGGACAGGGCAGAAGGACAGACGGACACGTAGGTGACGACAATACCCAGGGCTCAACATTAAGGCAAGCCCGAAAGCCCGGGGCAACCAAGCTGGATTGTCGGGCAACTAATACCTTTAATGAACGCGCCCGTGTCGGGCTACTGCTTTTTTTACCGGCTCAAAAATCATTTTGCCACTATTTACATCGATCGCCGTAACTCTCATGCCACTTCCGCTTGACAAAGCGTGTTTGTTAGCTTCCGTAAGCGCTCGCACGTTCGTTAGCTTCCGTAAGCTCTCGCGTGATAACGAGTGGTTCCAAGGACCCAAGTGACTTGGAACCCCAATCAAACACGTGCTTGCCTGCTGGAGCACGTGCGACAGACACTGACGAAGTGCATGCCAGATCCATTTTTCCCACGGTTCAGAACGAGGTCAACATGGCGCCCAAACAACCACACGTGGTGGCAATGAGAAAATGCCGAGTCTTATTTTGATGCATAACTTATGAATTACGGTGAGTTAGGCTCCACCGAATGTGTAGAATAAAGTGAAGACAGTGAGTAATGCCGTCAAAGCAATTTTATGACAGTTTAAGCTGGTTACTTCGCAAACGAAGGCTCCGTACCCGGCGATAAACTTTTTCGAGTTATTTGTCGTATGCACTACAACTAGATTTTAATGTATTCATTTGAACTAGGTGCTGTTACTGTATATTGAGATACATGGCAGGCAATCTTGAAATTGGATCAGATAATTTTTGGAATTCATGAATCAGTTTGATACTTTATACTGATAATGTTTTTCAGGGATACACATCCTAGTCACTTTATTACCTTCTCATCATAGAGGATATTATTTATTTTTGACTGCATTAACAGCAGTTGGAATTTTTCAAGTTTACTAGATTATCATTTTTATGTAGCTAATTCTGCTGGGTGCTGTATATTGAGATACATGACAGGCAGTGTGTTTAGATATTGGATTGAATCAGTTAATACTGGAAATGTTTGTGTGTGTGTGTGTGGATACATAACATAGTGTGTTAATTTATTCTTCTTGTAGAGCACAGTAATTTATTTAAGAGCATAATTTATGTTTGACTGTATTAAAAGCTACAGTTAAGATGTCTAACTCTCCACAGGTAACTTGTCACTGTATTTCCTTGTCCGTTTGTTCAGGGACCATTCTGGAAGGACATTAACCTTTGCTAAAAGGAAAATCCAAGCAAAATTATTGAAGCATGTATACCCAAGATGTTCAGTACTAGATATGAAAGTAATTTTGTGCCCAACATTTAATCATGCATAATCTACAATGTACATGTATGTGTGTGTGTTGCGTACAGTAATTTGTCCTTTCAGTATCCATGAAATAAAAAAATTGCCTTTGCAACTATTTTGTGTTTCTTAATCTTCAGGCATGTGAGAGTTCAGATATTTAACTGATTTCAGATATTTTGATCAAAATATCCCATTTTATCCTATGTTAAATCAGATAATTTACTTCTAAGCTTACCCAATTTAGCGAATTTCAGATATTTTTCTAATTGACCACTCACATGCCTGATGTTTGCAAACTGTTGAGTTTCTTTTGCTTGATCGTCATCAATGCAGAAGCAGATTTCATCATTATGCATCTTTTTAAGTGTATATTTAGTGCTTTGACAGGACTCTTATTTTAAGCCCAAGTCCCCTCCAAATGGCAGGAAAATGCATATTTTAATGTCTTTTTTAAAAAAATTTCCAGGGGACCCCCCTAGCAGGGCTTCGCGGCTAACGCCGCTCGCAACGCTGAAAATGGGTCAACTGATTTTGTGAAGGGGGCAACCAATTTCTCTGGCCCAGTAGCCCTGGGGGCAACCACAAAAAATCCTTAATGTCAAGCCCTGAATACCCCTCCAGTAGGTCAAGGTTACTTCTGTTTGACCCGATGACAAATCTTTGGTGCAAATGCAATCAGCTGAGATATCATGGCCAGGCCGTTTTTCTTCAATGCACCACTGTGACCTAAATATGTGACCTAGTTATCACCAGATGTCTGAAGCATCCACAGGACCAACTGTCATAATTAATTGGTGCAGCTACAATGAGTAAATCAATATTTGAAGAGATCATGGTATGGCCATTTTTCTTCAAAGCATTACTGTGACCTAAATATGTGACCCAATGACCTAGTTTTCAATAGGCATCTGAGGCATCCTGAGGACCAACTGTCATAAATAATTGATGAAGCTACATTTAATATTTTTAGAGATATTGTGTTAACAGCGTTTTATTTTCAATGTAGTACTATGTGACTTAAACATGTGACCTAGTCGCCTACTTTTCAATAGGCGCCTGAAGCACCTCAAAGGCCCTACGTAATAAAAATTTGGTTTCTGTAAAGTGAGTATTTCTGGAGATACGGTGTGGCAAGGCCATTTTTCTTCAATGCAGCACCGTGACCTAAATATGAGACCCAATGACCTACTTTTCACAAGGTGTCTGAGGCATCCTTAGGGCCAACTGTCATAAATAATAAGTGCAGCTACAATGAGTAATTTAATATTTGATGATATCATGGTATGGCCATTTTTCTTCAGTGCAGCACTGTGACCTACATATGTGACCAATTGACCTAGTTTCCGATAGGCATCTGAGGCATCCTTAGGACTAACTGTCATAAATTATTGATAAAGCTACATTCAATACTTTTTAAATATTGTGTTAAGGCTGTTTCTTTCTTTAATGTAGTACTGTGACCTAAATGTGACCTAGTGACCTACTTTTTGATAGTCACCTGAACCACCTCATTAGCCCCCTGTGATAAAAATTTAGTCTCTGTAAAGTGAGTATTTTTGGAGATATGGCGTTAACAAAGCATGGATAGCTGATGGACAGACACGTAGACCAATACTTCTCCGACCTTATGGGCTGAGGGGTAAAAACAAAAAATCACTGGCACATGACCACTAGTAAGAATTTAATAGGGACTCACCCAAGGTATATCTCTACAAAGTTTCAAACCAATCTGGCCCATGCTTTTGGAGAAGTAGAAGTGTCAAGTACTACAGCAATCTCTGTTGACTTACACATTAATCAACAGGAAAGTATGCATATACAGTGTACTAAGTACCTGAACTAAAAATTTTTATAAGTCAAGAATATTAAGCATCACCACCTTGTGAACAACTTTGTTTGACCCTTCCACAAGCTACATTTCTACTAAGTTTCAAAACAATCTAAGGAACAGTTGCAGAGAGAAGTGGAAAATAATTTAAGACACAAAAATTCACTGCCCTCCCCCCCCCCCCCCCCCCAAAAAAAAACAGTGCCATATGTTGAACAAATTATGGTCTAGGGCTGCCTAGAAGTGTCCCTACACAATTTCAAAGCAACTGGATGAACAATTTCATTAAAGATTTTTGAAGCTTTGTCCAAAAATGGAATAAAAACTAGAAATACATTGGACTGAAGGGTCTGCCATTTGCTTGAATGCTGACACCAAAATCTAATCAGCTCATCTTGGTATGCAAGATAAGCATACTGCCAAATTTGAGCAAAATACCTTAAAGCATTCTGGAGATATTGCGGTAACGAGCCCTAAAGTAAATAAAAGAGCATGTAATTAGACTACCATTTGTTCAAATTAGGTCATGGTGAGACCAAAATCTTATTAATTCATCTGGCCAGATAAGGTAAGCATATTGCCAAATTTGAGCAAAATACATGGAGGTATTCTATAGATATCGCCGCAACGAGAATGTGCACATCCGGATGGATGGACATCTGAATGGAAGGACAATCAGAAAACAGAGAGGGTCCCCCTTTTGGGGCAGACCCTTAAAAATCATTAAAAATCCAAAATTCATTGGACCATGAACAATTGAACAGACTTTGTAGACACCCACCCAAAGTAGATCCCCATCAAGTTTGAAGTGAATCTGGGTAACAGTTTTAGAGAAGTCGCAAATGTTAATTGTGGACAGATGGATGGATGGACGACGGACGGACAACAGACCCTCCTGTAACCTTAGCTGACTGACAAGTCAGCTGTGGTAATAAATGAGAAGTACAGATGACACTTAAAAAATAGCATGTCTCTGGTCAACATCTTTACTTGGAATGGATTAAGCACTGGCATCCATTCTGCCTGCCCCATGGAAAGTTTTCACTATGGACACAGTTAACTTGCTTGCTCAGAATGATGGGAATTTGGGTGTGTCCTCAGTGCAGTCCCCTTAACCAAATGGCACAGACAGTCCTTGGTCAAGTATATTTGCTAGATGGTATACCCCTACCTCACAGTTATTGTAGTAAGTGCCCAGCAGTTCCATTTGTGCAATGCTCAAGACATTAATGTACTTCCTGGGTACTAATGTTTTACCTTGACCTTTCTACACTACCCACTCTGCAAATGAAAAGAATGCAGAAAGTTCCTTTTAGACAACAGAATGACCGAGCGTGAAGTTTCATGGAACAAAGTCAAAGCACTGGGAAGTTATAGCCAAGCGATGAATAGCTGATAGATATATCATTGCAACCAATATACACAATCTAAAAACCTAGTCATGCATGACGTACTTTAAGCCTTGCTTAGGTTTCATGTCACAGTGCCTCAGCACAAGGAAACTTTAGCCTGGAGATGTATACCGCATGAGCATGTCACTGTCACCCACATATATGACCTGGTGAAACTATTGTAAGTCATGACATATATTTTAGTCCTGATACATTCCTGTATGAGATTTCTTCAAATGCAGTCAAAGAAGAAAGCAGTTTTAGCGTAGAGATGAGTACCACACAGATCTCTCACTGTAACCCAGATTTTCACTTGTGACCTAATTTTCTACATGACACACTCCAGTTCTGATCAGTTTGTGTGAACTTTTTTGAAACAAGGATCATACAAAACACTACCCTGGTTTATCATTAGTGGTTTTCAAAAGAGGTGCCGGGGGGGGGGGGGGGGGGGGGGGGAAGAGAGAGAGACAATTCCCACCCCCAAATGATGTTATTAAAGCTATTTAAATGACCCATAGGGCACAAAAATGATGACAAAATCTTAGCCGACTGAAAAACTGCCTCAGCAACAAATTTTGAGTGGCATGAACTCTTATATCACATAACAACATTCCAGCATGTAGGTCAGCATAGAATACATGTAGTTGTGGCCACATACCTGACCGCATCATTGGCTGCTGCATTGATGATGTCATCAGGTGTGGGTGCTCCAATCCTCTTGAACTTGATGCCCTGTAAACAGAAAGTATCATATGGATGCAGAACACAAACCAAACAGTTCTCATTGGCAATACATATTCTGAACTTAGACCACAACATCAAAGGAACTTAAGGAAGCATTCTTATTCCTCTGCTACAACAAAAGGGGGTGATGCCAGTTGTTTTATGTGATTCCACTGTTATTTTGGAATCAGAATGTGTAGATATGGCACAAAATCTCCACCCTGTTTACTATGATGGACACCGCAACTTAAGTTGTAGTGACACTGTGTCGATCATAGTTAACAGGTTTGCTGGCACTGACTGTTAACTCCTGTTTTAGAAATGCAAGCAAAGTTTATTTTTAGCAAACATTTGCAATTGTATTCCTTATTCCTTCCACATGTTCAATATCATAAATCAAACAATAAAAATTCTCTACTTCTACTTTTCATTGCCGCTATTTCTTTCTTTTAAATGCAGTACTGATAATGCTGAAGTTGGCATCTCTCTGGCACAGTGACACTGTCAGGTGTAGCCTCAGGGCTTTCTGATGTGACGAGTTGTTGCTTCCTTTTTTGCAATACAAGTTTGGTATCTGTGGGTATTACAATAGAGGAAAAACGGCACAGGACAAGCATTTCAGGTGGAAGGATGGCGGGATAGATGGTCGGGCTGCAAACTACAGTTCCCCTGAATTCTTGTGGGGACTAATAAAATATCTTCTTATTAGTGACAAACAATCAACTTCCAATGTTGCAATAAGAAAGGTACTTACAGAAAGTAACACTTTTTTTTTACATTTTAACTCTTTCAGTGCCACATTTTGGACTGAGTCAACAGCTTTCCTTGGCATACTTTGGGTGCATTGCACCTAAAGCATGCCAAGGAAAGCTGTTGAGCTGAACCATTATATTCTATGTGACTACAGGCATGCTGGTACATTTACTTCAATGACAGGTCTTTTTACCAGGAACATGAATCTAGCAACCTTCTGTTAATTCACAGCTGTTTGTTTTCAGGTAGTTTGACTTAAGTCACACTAAAAGAGTTAAAAGATTTGAAACATCGCTTATTTTTCTGATGACCTTCTTGACACCTCCAATGAGAAGTTCTGACTGTTCTTCTCACTACAATACCACAGTTAAAAACATAAGCAGCCTATTTTCTGCCTTTTAAGTATTCTTGACACAGATGCCACTTTTTCAGATTCTTTCTGTAATTCTGGGGATTTTGCCTCTTCCAACAAGCAAATCTAGAAATTTGTGAAAACAATTATTTTCTGGTGTGGCCAGGGTCGGACACCCTAGATGACAATAGATGTCATTCTCACAATGGTGTATGGTTGCACTTGCCTCCCTGCTTCAAGATGGTTGCATGTTCCTGCCATTTTGAAGCTTGCCATCAATCAATAGTGATTGAATTTGTGATGTGAAATACAACTTAACCCTTTCCTGGTCAAATTGCCAAAAGGCAACTGGCAATAAATAGACATCTAACTACCATAACATCTTTACTTCACTTCTTGTTACTTGAAAACATTTTTGCTGAGATTGGTCAATAGCTTTTGCTTTTTGAGAGAGGAGTCAGTGGAGTGACAGGTAATTAATTAAACTTTATGCATGACTACACTGCAGCATATTTGTACAGATAACATTTTATGTTCGTTCAGCTGTGAATTCATAGTTTTTCTTCAAAAGTGACTTACCATTGACCTGTTATCAGTGTGTGAAATTAAACAGACCCCACAGCTCAGAGATTTCCAAAGGAGGATGACTCCTGGAAATAGCTGCTAATTGAGATGGTATTTTTTTTTGCCGCTGCATGGTGCTGACTGTCCTATTCTCGCAGCTTCGCGGAAGCGAGAACAGTCTAGTGGGGTCACTTTTCTAGAGCGCCATATTGTCCTCATAGGGTTAACAAGGCAAAATTAGAGTGGAAGTTTGAACTTGTTTATTTCTGTGAGTTATGTGTAGACACTCATATCGATATGCCAGTACATAACTGTACGGTGCCTGGTTGTACTTCAGATAAGAGAAAACATGGGAAATATGAGAAATACCCGTGGATGGAGGGTGTAACTTTTCATAAATTTCCGTCCGCCAAGCAAGAGGCTAGTAAATACCGTACTTGGTTAAAAATGATCAGGCGCCCAGATCTTTCTTCTTGTACTTCGACACCTGCAATCCTCGTTGTTTTAGGAAAGTTTTCAACTCGGCAACTTTCATTTTGCCGAATCTTTCCTTGGAATTTTCTCGCAACACTGCCGCCGAATCCATATTTACATCAACGCACTTGACCCACTTCTGACTGCAGGGTTTCCTGTCGGGGAACAGTGCAGAGTTCCCTGTCACGGTAATGATTTCCCTGACCTATATTGAGCCGCATTTAGCGTGACCCCATGCAGTTCATCGCTTGGCAACTGGCACATGCGCATAAACAAAAAACTACTATGCGATACCTGGCGTACCAATTCAGTACCATCTCAATTAGCAGCTATTAACCCTTTCCTTGTCAGAATGTGACTGAGTCAGCAGCTTTCTTTGGCATGGGCTGGACACAAGAAAATCAACTGACCAAGGGCATGTCATAAAGATAGGTTTTATATACAAATCTCAGCTGAAAAGGTTTTCTATTGAAAAGTAATTAAGTAAAAACATTAATGCTGGTAACTACTTAGATCTGGGCACTTTTATGCAATTTGAGCATGAAAGGGTTAGCTGCAGTATATCATGAAATGCATGTACACAGACTACCAGTGTCAATAATTAATGCCAGGAGACTGTGTACATGTATATTTCATCACATATTGTACTGCAGGACTCCAATGGTGTTAAACCTTAATTCCATAGGCTGCTGTCCATGTAAATATGAATGAAGCAGCCATGTAATTATATATGTCCGCACTTTTCATGAGATCTAACTCGACACATGCCAAGTAAAATGATTATGATCTGTTGGTGCGCGAGTTTGATTCCATATCTTCCAATTCCATCTGTAAAATAAGCCTTGTGGGCCGAAATAATGGACTATTTTTCACTGCTATTTGTAATGTGCGCTGAGTATGTATGAACCCAATCAGACCTATGAATATATTAAAAAAAAAAAAATTTAATACCAAGCTCACCTCATGATCCCAAGAACCTTTTACTGACACATTAGTGTACAATAATTATAAAGAGATCTCAAATATCTTTTACCCTTGTATGCAGATAGAGAAATTCCATTTCTCTCTGCCTGTCCCTGTGATAGGGCATTGGGTGCAAAATTCTTTTTTCACCTGGTAAAAACAACCGACAAACAGCACCAGTTGACCCATAACAGGCTGTTTAATTACCATTTTTGGTAAACAGATAATTTCAAATTTCTGTTTGGAAAGTGAGTTACGTAGTTACCACACTGGAATTTGGCTTCCAATCTTCACTGCGCATGAGCAGACCTCTGCCTAACCTAAACGTAATGTAACAACAGATTGTTATGCCTTACTATAAAAGTGACGGTCTTAACGAGATCCTTCAGTGCCTGATGAGAATCATTCAATCCGAAACACGTCGCACAATTCGCCTCATTCTTTGGCTACTTGCCTTGTCACTAGCTAATATGAAGAGAATACATCCCAAGTTCAAGGGATTTATCTGGAATCTTGCTTTTTTAAATCCCGGAGCGAAGCGTAGGGATTTAAAAATGCAGGATTCCAGATAAATCATGAGAACAAGGGATGTATCCTTTTTCTACCATGCCTTCTTTGTTTTCATGAATATAAATGCATTTTAAAATGTATTCACCAAAGCAAATCAGTCCTGTGTTGAAATTTAGCCATAGAAATTTAAAGCAGGGATATATGTGCAAGCAGGTGACATATATATCCCTTGAGAAAACAAAGGAAGCATGGTATAAGAATATATTTACTTTCAAAATTTATGAGGGGCACCACTGACACCCCATCCCCTTACACAAACTTCAGTTTCCAGTGGAGCTGTTGCTACCACGGCAATTTTTTGAGGAGGCACAGTAAAGTAAACAAAATGAATCTTAAAACCAAACAAGAGGATCATGATGATCCTGTGCTCTGCTGACTGGGATCTGCTTTTACAGTATTGGAACACATGAACTGCAGTCTAGATTTGTACAGCTATATACATGTATGTAGAGTGGTAGCAAAGTTTGTCTTTAAAATAAATTTTGAAGGCACCTAAGTTTAAAATCAACACTACCAATAGATATCGCATAGGAGTTTTTTCTCGATCTTTCTAGTGATCATGGGCGTAGGATCTTCCATTACCAATGAAGATACAAGTCAACATGCAGATTTGATCTTAAGGTCAAAATTGTTAATATCTTAACAAACTCCAGAGGCATTTTGGTATCAATGTTTAATAACATATTATTCAATAAAAAGACTATGAAAGTGATGTACAGTGGCAGCACTCACTTACAGTCACAAAGTCTGATATCACATAACTTTGTCAAAAATTACCATATCCACATTATTTTCGCAAACTTTCATTGTCTAATGTCCAACTATATTCTGATAAAATTTTAAGCAATTCTATCATGCTGTTCTGGAGAAGAAGTCGAAAATAGCCTTAACAGGCAAAAATTCATAAAAAAAAATAGGAAAAAATCGCAGCACCACCTGGTCGCCAAAATGAGAACTAGTTGACCCCAGGTGACCCTATGTGCAATATCAAAGCAGTTGGCTTCGTAGTTCTTGAGATGAAGAAATTTTGTTTTTTTTCAAAAAAAATAATTAAAAAATTCATTAAAAATAGAAAAATTATTGCATCATCATCTCCTTCACAAACTTGGTAGAGGTTCACCTGGGCAACATCCATGTGCAAAATTAAAACATTCCATACAGCGGTTTTTGAGAAGTCAAAAGGGTGAATACAATAGTGTAATATAGACACTGTATTGCCATATATATATATATATATATATATATATATATATATATATATTACAGCGGCAACACTTCCTTACAGTTGCGAAGTTTGATATCCTATAACTTTGCCCAAAATTAACTTACCCATATTATTTTCGCAAACTTTCATTGTCTAATGTCCAACTATATTCTGATAAAATTTTAAGCAATTCTGTTCAGCCGTTCTGGAGTAGAAGTCGAAAATAGCCTTAACAGGCAATAATTCATAAAAAAAAAAAAAGGAAAAAAATCACAGCACCACCTGGTCGCCAAAATAAGAACTAGTTGACCCCAGATGACCCTATGTGCAATATCAAAGCAATTGGCTTCATAGTTCTTAAGATGAATAAATTTTAATTTTTTTCAAAAAATAAATTAAAAAATTCATAAAAAAAGAGAAAAATTATTGCATCATCATCTCCTTCGCCAAGTTGGTAGAGGTCCACCTGGGGATCATCCATGTGCAAAATCAAAACATTCTATGTAGCGGTTTTTGAGGAGAAGTCGAAAATATAAAAAGTCTAACGACAGACGGAAGGACGGATGGAAGGACAGACGGACGCAAACAGATTCTATAAGCTCTGCTGACTGACAAGTCAGCAGAGCTAAAAACACCAAACAATAACATAACTAGAAAAGATTTGCACCATAGCAAATCTGTCTGGGTGTTTTCAAAATGAGAACAGCTTGAAATGTTACACTTTACCATTATTCTAATTTTTTTTGTATTAGCCTAATTTGTATAAATTAAAATGCTACAACTTGGGTTTTTGGTTTATTGGATGTTTTAGCTATGTAACAAACTTATAAACTGAAGTTTGAATGACACCACTATCTACAGCAGTTTTAAAGGTATTCAAGATTTTTATTTTGTGTTTTTCCCTAATTTGCATAAATTAAAATTCCTACAACTTTGGTTCATGGTTCATTGGATGTGGTTATGTCTCAAACCTACAAATTGAAGTTGCAATGGTACCTCTATGTATAATAATTTTGAAGTTATTCAATGTTTAGATTTTGTGTATTCTTCGTATTCGCATAAATTAAAATCCTACAATTTTGATTCATGGTTCATTGAATGCACATATGTCACGAACACATGGAGTGAAGTTGAAATGGCACCTCTATCTATGATAGTTTTGAAGCTATTCAAGACTAAAATATTGTGTATTCACCTAATTTGCACATATTAAAATTCTACAACTTTGGTTCATGGTTCATTAGATGTGGCTATATTACACACCTACAAATTGAAGTTGGAAAGGCATCTCAATGTATGAAAGCTTTGAAATTGTTTAAGATTTAAATTTTGTGTGTTCAACTAATTTGCACAAATTTAAATTTTACAGTTTTGCTTCATTGGATGCATCTATGTTACAAACCTTTAAATTGAAGTTGGGGTGCTATCTCTATCTATAATAGTATTAAAGTTATTCAAAAAGATCTAAATTTTGTGTAATCACCTTATTTGCATAAATTAAAATTGTACAACTTTGGTTAATGCTTCATTCGACGCAGTTATGTTACAAGCCTTTAAATTGAAGTTGGAAAGATATTCAACTTTGACATTTATCAATGCCCCTAATTAGCATAATTTGAAATTCCACAACTTTCATTTACTGTCCATTGTATAGGCAGGTGTCACAAACCTACACATGCACATGGTGTTATGCTACAAATTCAACGCGCAAAAAATGTAAACAAACCAGGTTACAGTCTGTACCTTCCAAAATAACTTATAAACCAACACATGTCCTATGCCAAATTGTTCCTTACAATATTCTGAATCATCTGAGAACAAGAAAACCTAGTCATCATTGGGAAAATTTTGAGATATTACCGTTTGCTACAGCCAAAGTACTGACAGCAGTCACGCTGCCTTGCGCCGTGACTCGGAGAACTCACATTGTGGCCATGTGTATTCAGTTACTACGTTGGGTATATTGAAAGCTGACCTGTCAATAAATACTGCACACTGTACCTGTCAGTTTCAGAAAAAAAGTATGTTACAGTGGTCAGAATTATGTAAGAGACAGCCCCCTGTACCTGTAAGGGTCATTTCTAATATGCACTCTATAATCCTTCCACCCGGAAGCCGGCCGAATTACTCACGTAATACCACATTGAAATTCTGCATCCCATCTGCAATAGTTTGAAAGATATGGAGCTTTTAAAATTTTAATTGCCCCTCATTTGTATAATTTTAAACAACATGACTATTCCAAATGATATGCACAATTTCATTAGTACCGTACGCCAATCACCACGGCATGTTTGGTGGTTTTTGGAAAAATAGTGTCTGAGAAAAACACAGGACAAATTTGGGTGCCATAGGAAGGAAGGGAGGGAGGGAGGGAGGGAGGGAGGAAGGAAGGAAGGAACGAATGAAGGAAGGAACCCGAGGGAAAGTAATATGTCTGGGTTGGCACCCAGACATAATGAACTTTATAATCCTTGTTTATTTCAGATGTCCGTTGGCAGTTTTTTTTTTACTGAACTGAGACATATGGATAAAATTCTTGACCCAAGGTTACTTCAAAAAAAAAGAAGCTTAAATTCATACAAGTGTTCCAGATACAGCTGATATAAATTATCACAGTTCACAGTGTCAATATGAGCTCAGCCACACGCAGAGCTACCTTCCCTGCATAACCAGACAAATACATTGTGTGTACAAAGCTCATCTTTGCCTCTTCAATGCACTTTATCAACCTGCTGAAATTTCCAAACTTTGTGACAGCCATCATTTTTTAATTATCTCATTTTCTGTCCCCTTGACTATGGGCAAAATTAGAACCTCTACCAAATGGGGAAACTACATAGTACCCACCATGTTATATCCGAAACCGCCTTGTAATGAGGGGTGGTATAAAGAGGGAGCACTATATATATATATATATATATATATATATATATATATATATATATATATATATATATATATATATACAGCTAAATTCTAAGACCACTGAGTATGTTTCATAATGCACAGTGGTCCATGTTTTGAGAGACACCAAAAGGAAAGGTCCAAAAGTAATCACACAACGCAGGTAGTCCATCAGTTAGGGGTGATAAACATGGGAAAAGAAAGCACTATGGATATGATAAATATGGTCTCAAAAGGCAAGGCTCTCAGAGTAGGTACCTCAGAAAATACAGCTTTTTTTCTTTTTCTTTTTTGTTTGTTTGTTTATATATATATATATATATATATATATATATATATATATATATATATATATAACAACTGACTATGCCATTACATCAATGTATTTGGTACACAAAAGTTGACATAGGACTATTATGATTCTTTGTTCACTTTGCTTTTATAGTTTTATTCACTTTTTTTCATTTCGATTTTTTTTTTCCCTGATAAAACAAGGGCAACACATTGTACCCAGTAACTATTACTCATAATTATTTTACATTTAAAAGTCACACCACAAAAACTCTGGTTCACTTAACGCAAGTATATACACAGCAAATCTAGCACAGAAAAGGAGTTTGGTTTGCATAAATGTTTTATTTTCCAGTGTTCACTGGATATACATAATATGAGCTGAAAAAACCCATTAAACATCTATTTTATGTCTTGTACTACAAAGCAACATGCACAACAGTCTCACCCAAGGGAAATAGTCCTGTTTGGGAAAGTCCATTGATTTCTTTATTATTGGCAACATTGTTGCATGACACGAGATCATTACATGCCACATCTCTTTATGATGTACACTACCACTGACCCTGACCGCACCAGACCAGTCTGACATTTTTTTGGGTATCTTGATTGACGATACAGTGCTCCCTCATTCTAATGCTGGTGATCCGGATCCATGGAGTACACTGTGTTATAACAAAACTGCCTCATAAAAAAAGAAAAACATTTTAACATAAAGTAACAGGAAAAGTGAGACAGTGGGAACCAAGGGATCTGTCATGTTATGTCACAATCTACGGTGAAATGAAGGGCGTTATGAAGAGGTAGCACTAAAAGTGCAGTGTAGTGTAAAGGTGACCCACTTTTTTTTATGTTAAGTACCGATACTCCTGCGTTCTGAGAATTGTGTCCTTTCTCAGGAAAAGATAGACCACAGATTCCACAGAACTGTTATGAGTAATCAATACAAGCATTTCACAAATGCTATTTTTAGACACGAACGCCAACATAGACTGCATACAGTGTAAAATTCATGTTGTCAGCACAGCACAAGATAAATAATTTTTTTTTCTACCTAAGAGGACAAATCGGTATACGTGACCCAAACACACGAGGACCTATGGAATAGAGCAGGCCCCACTATCTGACCACACTCTCAAATACACTGCACTTTAAACCAGGAAATGTGGCACAGAAAAAAAAAATGAAGCACAGGTTTATGCACCTCCGTTTTAAGTCCCTCCAGTTTTTCTTCAGAAAAGTATGCATGCCAGCTTCTCAAATTAGGAATTTTATTCAGGCCAGGTGAATATGGTTTGTAAGTACAAGGGTGGGGGGGGGGGGCAATGTTTTTTCTTTTCCAATCATCTGGGGCTATGCCAAAATCCAGTGAGCCTTTAAGGAGGTCCTAAGTCCTGGTGCTTGTTTTATTGTCAGGACCACGGCTTTATTCCAGAGATATTGTCAATGCCATTTGTGGTAACATTGAAGTCCGGTCTTGTGGAAAAGGGACTGGGGGCAAGTTTGGAGATCAAATTTGAAGAGTCAACTTTATTAAAGACTGAATTAAATTGATTACAGTGGTCCCCCTCTCATAAGAGCACCCAAAGTACACCAAAAATGTGGCTTTATGAGAGGGGTGGCCTCTCTTGAGGCGCAACAATAAAAATACCATGCTTGATGCATAGAGAAGTGGCCTCTGCAGACGGGGTGCATGGCCTCTCTTATCGGGGGGGGGGGGGGGGGGGGAGAGGACCACTGTCCTGGTATTTAAAAATTTCAGATTTCCTTTTATCATTAGTAACTCTGAGGCCATTTTATTTCAAGGGAGAGATACCAAATGAGTCTTTTCAAAGCTGAAGGCCTCATGCATATGTCTATTTTTTTGCTTTTAGCTTTAGGAATTTTCTAATGGAACAGAAAATAACATCAGCAATATAATTATCCTCAGCTTTAGCAAAATTTTCTTTTGAACATGTTGTGGTAACTTTGCGAATTTTCTTCCTAATATTCAGACTTTTTTTATTTTCTCTAAAGTTTTACCTTTTTTGGTCACTGACTTCTGATTTCATTACTAAAGGAAAACACAACACAACACAACCCAACCCAACCCTTCCAAATTCCATTATTTCATTGGAGCGTGTCTATTATACTAAAAACTAATTTTGTTTAACTATTGGCCCCACTTTTTAATCTAAACTAAAGCTAAAGATGCCCTGAGGCAACAAAATCTTTTTTTATGAAGTCCAGCATTGTTGCTGACTTCATATAAGAGCATGGAAGTGACTCAGGCTATCCACTTCAGTTTTCTATGCTTGGCTGCCTAAACATCAAAACAATAACACTCTATTGAATAAGAAGTCGCAGTGAGGAAAATGTATTAGAAATATGTCCACTAAAAAAGAAGAAGAAATCAGAAACTAGAAAAGTGTCCAAAGGACATGGATGCCTCCACCTGTCATTGCCCCCATCATTATTGGAAAGAATATGGTATGTAAATAGTGCAAGACCTCAAATACTTTTTGAGATACATGCGACACAAATGTGACAAATCTAACGTGGAATCAAAATTTTCCCCATCATAAGATAGATAGAATAGCTTTATTTGGTCTAAACAATGTTACACAGTGTGGTACAATAAAACATTAGTAAGTTTTAAACCAAGAGACCATACATTAAGACTCCCTGACATGTAGGCCACCCTAAAGATATACTATGCTGAATTACTATGTTTAAACTCATATGCTGTAAGATTTCTAACATAACACCATACGCTGAATGACAGCAGATATATCAAAACTTAAGTTGATAGACCAAGTGACAATAATACATATAATATGACTAATTATCGTTTGATGCTGACATGACAATTAATAACGTTACAATTAATTTCATAATGGTTAACAATATATTTCTTAACATATTGTGAGAAGCCTTTTAAGGAGTGTGTATCAATTTTTGTTATAACCAGTGCATAAAACTGACAGTAGCCCAGTCGACCGAGTCCATTAAATTACTGTGTGGGTGATCAAATTGTTTGATCAGTCGACCAGCTGGTCAAGTTAAAAAAATCAGAAGTCACTTCTGATTTTTTCTACTCTGCTTTATGATTTAAGATATTTGCTATCGATATTCTGTGTTGGGAATAAGGAATATTTACAAGAATAATCATGTACGTTGTCATTGTTGTTTATGTTCTTGTTGGGCTATTTGACAGCATGAGCGTCATTCATATTATTGGGCTTGACTGGTAACTTTCAGTTTTCAAATCACTATCTTCGATTCATAGGATAGCCTTTTTGAAAGAAAGTGTATGATTGGTTTACTCAAAATTCGCTACTTCCGGTTTTAAAGTGGCTGATTCAAGGCCATCTAAAATTCCCGGTGTTGTTTATCTATATGCAAGTACACACATTTTATTGTAGAGAAACGTCAGTTCTTGTCGATGGTTATTTCGATTTTGCGTTAAAAATGAATATTTTCCTTCCTTGATGATTTAAATTAATGATCTGGCCGTTGTTTGTGACAATTTGATTGATGTAACTTTGCAAAACTGTGCAAAAATAGGGTGATTTCATTGTCGTGGTCTCGATCTTTATTTCTTCTAACTGCCAAGTTCTTCCCATCATCAGAATGCTAATAACCTTGTTTATTTTAAGAACAAGCTCTCCCATTGCCTGAAACACAAGTATTTAAGGGAAAACCCCACCAAAACTGCTGCTATTTCAATGCTATGCTCTTGGACCCCTAGCATGGCTTTGCGCGCTCCCAATGTCAGAATTCCAGACCATTAAGTACTGAGCTGGTTGACTAAATATTAAAACTTACTGGCCCAGCTGGAACAGTGAGTTTTCTGTACTGTTTTATGCACTGTAAAACTATCTCAGGTAAGTAATTTTCATTAATTACATCTGGTATTTTATGTCTTAAGCATAAGCGATTAATTTTGGTATTTATAAATACAAAAATGATATTAAAAATGCATGGAAAACTATTAAAGATATCCTCAATAATCTAATACCCACAAAGAAATCCCCAAGTACTTCAACTTTGATAACAAACATAGAACAAACACAGAGAGTATAGCAACATATTTTAATGACTTTTTTTTTGTAAATATTGGCCCATCTTTAGCTGAGAAAACACATACCCAAGGGAAAAAACCTTTTCAATCTTATCTGGCCCAAGTTAATTAATAATCAATTAACACAAGATAATTAATCCAAAGGATAAACAAAACCCCAGGTGCACTCTTTTATGTGTTGATTGAAGTTTCATGGTTGAATGTCAAATACTTTTTGAGATACCTGCAACCCAAATGTGACAAGTCTAACGTTGAATCAAAATTTTCCTTAAATTAATTAATGATTAATTTTAACACAAGATAATTAATCCAAGGGAGAACCAAGACCCCAGGTGCAAACTTTCATATATTGATATATGTTTCCACAAAGTTTCATGGTTGAATGTCAATTACTTTTTGAGATACGTGCGACACAAAGGTGACAAGTCTAATGTCGAATCAACATTTTCTCTAAGTTAATTAATGATTAATTAACACAAGATAATTAATGCAAGGGAGAAACAAGACCCCAGTGTGCACACTTTCATATATTGATAGATGTTTCCACAAAGTTTCATGGTTGAACGTCAAATACTTTTCAAGATACATGCGATACAAATGTGACTAGTCTCATGTTGGAACAACATTTTCCCCAAGTTAATAAATGATTAACTAAGGACAGGTAAGACACCAAAAAATAAATCCCACTTTAATCAACCTTAGCTCAAAATGTATTTGTGTTAGGATAACATATCATATATGTGTGTAATCATCATACTCCAAAGAATTTATATGTTCCATATCTGGGTGTCTGTGATATTAATTGTTGAATAAAAAATTGAAAGTTGACAACAAAGCATCCACCCCTTAAATGTCGATATATGTCACTAATTATTTGTGATAAAATCATAAATACACTTGCATCTTAATCCTGACATGTTGGCAACTAAAAATGATCCTGCTATTTTTTTATGTTTGGTTTAGTTTTTCTGTTATCCATCCTCAAAGTTTGACATTTCAATTTTCCCTTTGATTTCCAGGATATTCATTTTCTTCATTTCATACAAAAAGAACAAAGCAAAATTTAGAAAATCGCTGAATTGTTTTTGCAGTTAATACATTACAGAATTAAAAGCCGTTAACCTGATAAAATTTCGCCCAGTTGTTTTCTTGGAATAACCATTGTTAGGTGGGGTTCTTGTCCTATTATAATTTCTGAGAAAACAAGCTTCAAGGCCTTTGAGGTTGATCATTTGCCTCTGAAACATTACTGTTTGCTGAAGTTGAGCTTATATTTGTACTAAACTTAGTGAACATCGTCCCTTAACATTTGGTGAGGTTGTCAATCAATTCTTGGCCAATCACAGGGATAAAAGAGCCTTTGAAGTGCAGAAAACATAATTCAGGATCTGTCAAACGGCAACAGTGACAAGCTGGTTTCAAAGCGTGACGCAATGGAGGCAGCCCTTCGGGCCCCGTGACGTCAAGGCTGGCAACGAAAGTCGTTTTGCCTTGCTTCAGTGGGAGCGGCCTACGGTCGCTCATAGTCAGTGGACAGATGGCGGGTTTGGTCTACCGCCGCCTACCTCTTCATCCCATTTTTAGGGATAGTGTTTTATCGTATTTACTCCTATTTGTATACTTTATGTTGTTAGCTTGTTAGACTTGTCTGAACACTTCACTTAGTTAGCTTGACATTATTTTGTAGTTCTTGTCTCAACGAGTTTCAATTCTCTTTCCAACATGAGTTTTGTAACACTATTTTGTGTTTTTTTCTGTTCACGTTTATGCTTATTTCGATGTGTTCATTTGTACTTTTATTTCCTCATCCCTGGGTTTCGATAAAATATTATTATATACGTGGATATTGTTGATTTAAGTGCCAGTTTTTTTCCCCCAACTGTCTTTGGTGTGCAGGACCAGTGGGGTATTCCATCCCGGCACGGCCTTTGAAGGGACATCGTCTGACGTTTCCCACTCCTCTTGAACATTTTAAGTCTCCCTTCATTAGAATGCAAAAGAAGCAAGATAACTCTAAAATAAACCACTAAGGCTATGATATGTTAGCATGTTTGCATCTTTTCCCTGCCAACAAACATACTTCCAGCATGCCGCCTGATTTCGCGGTGCCGCCGTGATACCACTCTCCTTTTGCCATGGGCCTTTGCTACCTGCAGCCACAGGACAGGCTGTTAAGTATGATTGACAGGTGGCACTGTTCCGTTTGGCGGCTGAAACCCAAAAGAATGACACATGGACGTTCGGATGACCACATGCCTGTGTGGTTTTAGGTGGTTTTCTCATATTTCTACTTTAGTTAAAAGCTTGAAATTTTGACAACTTATAGACATGAAATTCATCTTGTAGAAAACGTTAATATCTCAAAATCGGTTACGCAGAGGTTTTTGGTGTCTTACCTGTCCTTAACACAAGATAATTAATCCAAGAAAGAAACAAAACCAGGGTGCACACCTTCATATATTGATAGATGTTTCCACAAAGTTGCATGATTCAAGCCGTCGGATCAACATTTTCCCTAAGTTTATGAATGATTAATTAAGACTGTATAATCAATCCAAGAGACAAACAAAACCCCAGGTGCACGCCTTCACATATAATAACAGATGTTTCCACAAAGTTTCATGGTTGTACTTTAAATGCTTTTGGAGATATGCGCAACACAAATGTGACAATTTTAATGTCGGAAGGATGGACATGTCTTGGGTGTTACACTTACTAACAATGATCCTGAAGTGAGTGTTTAAGGTAATTGACTCTAGTCACCCCTACACCCAAGTGATGAAATAGGAGGAGCCAACTATTACTGATGGTTTCTGACTGTGGACTGACGGACGTCTCTAGTATGTTACACTTATGTACTAACAATAATCGTGAAGTGAGTGTATAAGGTAACTGATTATAGTCACCTCTACACCCAAGTGATGAAATAGGACGAGGCAACAATGAATGACAGATGGACGGACATGGGCAAATCTATATTTTATGTTCGGAACGAGCGGGACTCGAACCTGCAACCTTTGGCACCAGTCGCCTAGCTGAAATGGGAAACGCACATATCCACTCGACCAAATCCCCATTCTTAAAAAAGAATGGTTCAATAGAGGTAGTTATGTGCCTACCACCCTGGTGGGGGCACCAAAATGCACATGTGGCTGCATTAACAAAGCTGGTGAGGGTGAAGCTAAAGCGAAGCAGTTTTTCCAAATTCCGAATGCTATGAAAGACCCAAGAAAACAGGAGCTGGCCATGAAATGGCTACACAAATTCACAATATTGGCACAGGACACACAGTTAATAGGTTCATCTTCAACAGAAAAGTTGTTTGTGGATCATTTCATTAAGGATGATTTCGAAGATGACATTCAGAACCATGTTATGGGACTACCTGAGTGGAAATTTTTGAAACAGGATGCTATACCTACAGTGTTTGTAAACAGAAGGCTGACATGGGTCAGTGAAAGTGTTGGTACATGGGGAGAGCACTCCCGAGAGAGGGAAGAGCAGAAGTTATGATTTTGAAGATTCCAGCTCCCATATAGAGCCATCGAAACCAAGCATCTTATTTTCCAAGTGTAATCAATAAATAAATTTTCATATTCCTATTCATATTTGTCTTCTTCCTATATGGCACTGTAACCAGTTTTTTCCTGTCTCATGTCTGGAGAGCATTGAATTTTTTTTGCCACTTGAGGTGCTGACAGCACTGAAAGTCTGACCTCACACTACCAGTGGCTACTTGACCAAAATGTTGATCTCTAGACTGCTGAAAATTTGTTCTTATTTTGCCTAAATAGATAATGATATGGGTATCAGAATTTTAATGAAATAATGAAGCACAATACAAAAAAAAAAAAAACCCAAAACAGTCTGACTGAATAAGTGGAGTTAGTAAATGCAGAGGCTCCAACCTAGGAGAGTACCAGAGAGGGAGAATCTCCCTCCCAGGGAGTTGCCCAGAGGGAGACCACGAGGTCACAACGCAACCGAGCGGGAGGAGGGTACCCTCGGGGGGAGGGTAGGGGGGCTGGCTGGGAAAATTTTTCAAATTTCAAGTTAAAATGGTGCTTTCTGATGAATTCTGGAGAGTTAAATCTTAAAAAATAACAATAACTGCCAAGCTTGTGTATAGCATATAGCCACATATATATATATATATATATATATATATATATATATATATATATATATATATATATATATATATATATATATATTAACTGAAACCCCTCAGTGGGCGGGAGGGTGGGAGAATTTTCAATTTCCCCTGAAAAGCGGGAGATCTCCTGCCACCGGCGGGAGAGTTGGAGCCTCTGTAAATGTTGGGTTGCCTTTTCCTTTAATCCATGGTAAGTTATGCTCTGAATTTACTTGTTTCTGGGGTACATATTTGTCTGTTGCCTGGTCAAAAGTAGTTTTGAATTTTGACCACAAAATATCCGGTGACAGGTTATAGCCAGATCATATGATTTCACTATGTCTTGTTCTAGTTCACTGGAGCAAGAAAACTGTCTTTAACTGTGACAAAAAGGCCTTCTCCATGTGAATTTTGATCTTTTTGAAATACATTTACCTGATAATGAGGCAGGAAAATTTCTGCATTTTATACTTTACAAAGGACCAATATTCAGATACTACAATTATATCTAGCTTTAATGGAATGTAGGATTACTATTCTATAACCAAACAATTTGGCCGCCACATACATAAAATACATTGATACATGTGTATATGTCTTATGTGTAGAAAGTTTCAATGATAGGCATACAGACCTACTTTCTAATACTCGGATACCACAATGTGGACCTAACCAGTTTCCAAGACAGCGTAATGTAATTAACAGCACGACTCTTCTACGTGACAGATTAAGTTTGCCTTTTAACTTCGGTTGGATAGTTGTTTTACAGTCTATGTGAGCATGTACTTCTTTTCTTGTTTTAAAGTCGAGTCAGCTCAAAGAGGCCCAGTCATGCAAGTCGGGCATTGACTTATGTTTTTGAAAAGTGATATGTGTTTAATCAATTCATGAAAATATGGGCTACATTTATAAGTAGGCTGATCAATGAGGGAACATTGTATTCACTTAATTATTTAATAGATCAGCTCAGGCTGTTCGTATTAAAAATATAAGCATGGTGCCATCAGATACCAGAATGACCTGTCTGGCACCAAAACAAGTCTAGTGCTGGCTCCCTGCTGATGACCTAATTTTATATATAGTCTAATAAAGCCTAAAACTTTGTTCTAAATTTCAAATATGATGAATATGAACTGTTCCTTAAACAAAAAAAAAAATGTTAACTAGAAAAGATTTTGCCTACAAAGGAAATTTCTTGCCTTGTACATTCAAATTCAAATTGAAAAAGCTACATGACAGAAAACATTAAATATAAGAGAAAAAAAATGTAGCAAAATAAGATTCTTGGTATGGAAAATAATCTGCAGGTAAAAAAGAAATGTCTGAAAGAAAGAATTCCTAATAATCCTGAATGTCAAGTGTCAGCAAACAAACATGATTCAGTCATGTGGTAAGAAGCTCTAGCTAATTCTAGCACAATCTTAATTCATTTATACATCATTGTTGACACTGCAGCATGGGCAAATAACAAAAAGGGTCATCATATGGTAGCATAAAAGTGCCATGTCTGACATGGACGTAAACAACAAGTCCTGGTAATATAGACACACATAAGGGATTGCTCATGACAGATAATGACCTGTTGTACAGTATGTACTTGTCTGCTATTGTTGCTCCTAATTGGTGTTACAATGTATCTAAACTTCACTGACTGGGTCACACACTGTTCAGAGATTCTAGCTTTAGTGGCATCTGAGAGCTTTGCTCTGGACAAAATTGATGGACTAACCTATGAAGTGGGTTTTTTTATGTTTCTCTTTATATTAAATAAGTGATTTTTTAAATCCCTCCTCTGCCCTCCATATATAGCTATAAACATATAACAGACTGGGTTTAAGCTAGGCACCGTTCAGCCTCTCATTTGGATGGGAGAAAAAATTATGGGCAGTTAAATTTTGCCTCATTGCCTGTCCACCTAAAGTTGTAAAATAAACATACTTTAAAATTTTTTTCCTTCAAATCTGCAATCAAATTTTGCTTCCAGATAATTACTGGACTGGCAGATTTTGTGCATAGATGGCATTTTAGTAACTAGTGTTAAGGTAAAAAGCACATTGCAATGATCATGGTGGTATAGAACTCCGTGAGCATCACTGAGCGATATAAGGGGACGCTACCAATGAACTCCTTTCGTTCATTCTATTGTCAATAATTCTAAAATGTCTACAGATGTGTGTTACCTGTGGGTTTTATTTGTTTAATCCACCTGATAAGTCAATCCATCAATTTTTTAACATTTCAGCTTTTTCTATCTTTTTCCCCCCTTAAAATGCATCATTTACACTCAATATTAAAAAAATTTTCCCCGAGGAAGGGAGACGGAAATGCCCCTACACCCCCAACCCCCAACATGAAAATAACATGTAGTTCAATTCAAAAAGAAATATATACATTCTCCAAGCCCGCCATCCTCATTCCCACAACAATATGTTCTTTTCTCAACAAAGAATGACAGTCACTTTGCAAAATTTATGTTATTGCACCTGTCAGTTGTACGCCATGGCAGACTGATCAAATTGATATATATCTGATACCAGATCCAGTTCAGAAGTACTGTCTCATGTTTTAACTTTTCTGGTGTCTCTTCTAAACAAGAGGCCCATAAGCTAATGATCTGCTGACCACCATCACCAAAAAATCATTTTCAGGAATGTATTCAATCCATGAACCTGAAAAATTAATCAAGGTTAGCCATATTATGCAATATCAAATATCAAACTTCCACATGGTACACATTTGTGATACATTTGGCATCATTTGCCTTATTCTTATCAAGATATTGAATTAAATGTCCCTTCCTTATGTGCTTAATGACCTTGAAAAATAAGTCAAGGTCACACAATCATTGGGTCATAATGAGCAAAAACGTATGTCACCAAGTAGAGAGTTTTACTTAAGTGCAATTTGGAAGGGTCTGGTGACCTTACAAAAGGTCATTGGTCTTGCATAATATATTAACACTGGACATAATCTATATATTCTATAAAGTTGGCTTGTCTAATTCAATTATTTTTTGAGATATGCAATTTTGTATATTTTGAGACATTTTCACTCATAATTTCTGTCATATTTAGGTGGGGCCACTAGTACCATAACCAACCAAGATTTTGACCTCTTCTGCAATCCCACTAAATTTCATGAAGATCCATAAAAAATTAAGGATGCTGGACTGATAAGATTTTCACATTTTGACCTGTATATTACATAATACTATAGGAGGTGCCACCAATATAGATGTTGACCCAGATTTTCATACACTTTATAACTTCTAAACAGTATATCGGCCTAACTCAAAAAATTGTGGGGTGCAGAGTATTCACAAGATGACCCCTATATTCAAACTGGCCATTTGACCTTGACTCAGATTAAAAAATTGTCAGTGTTCAAAATATGTACCCCATATCAAACTTTCTACACATGGTCTATTCAAATTGGGCAATAACTTTTGGAATTACTGAAGAACAAAAATAAATTTGGACAAAACTGCCAAACTCCATAATTACTGGGTCATGGTGACCCAAAATGTAGGTCACCATATACATTTTCATGTACAATGTAATCAAGTGCAATTTTGATTTGGAGGCTCAATTCTCTTCGCCACTGATGTCCAAGCCACACCCTGCCATTACATAATCACTTCTTTCAACTTTACAGGCCTGGTGAATCACAAAAAAGGTCAAGGTCACTGACATAACATAACATACCAGCATGGATATGTTCTATATATCCTATAAATTTGCCAAGGCTAATCCAATTACTTTTCCAGATATGGAATTTTATATCTTTGAAACATTTTGGCTCATCATTTCCATCAAATTATAGGTGGCACCACTAGTATCATTAGCAACTTAGACTTTGACCTCCCCCACATATCATGAAGATCCATTAAAAATTAAAGATGCTAGGGCATTCACAAGATTTTCAGACAACCTGTAAGTCCCAAAAGTTTTACCGGGTTAACTTGAAAACCTAAGATGGTATCACAATAACGAGCAAAAGTTTACGTGCAGACCGACACATAAGAGCGGGCACATAAACTCTGGGACCTTAAATCGGCAGACCCAGAGGTAAAGAAAAAAATACTGTTCAAAGAACGCAGTACCCTTCGGCCGCCTTCAATCTCTTTTGCTGTAAGTGAATAGGAATAGTGTCCCATAGTATCAGGTATAGTTACCTACAAAAATACTACTATTGTACACTTGACCTTTGACCTCAAAAACATTAGGTCAAATATAGAGGTATCACCTTGACTTTCAATAGCCTTCTAGATCACCCTATGTTGCTTCTTTTGTCCTAAGATTTAGATTTCTAGATGCACAATGTCACTCAGCAAACTTGTGACCCATGTGTGACCTTGAAAATTAGGTCAAGGTCAATTATGCTTGTAGTGGTGTACTATCATATGCAATTTGAAAGTCCTGTCTAAAAAGCTTCTGAAGTTATATTAGTAAACAAAATTTCAATGAAAACGTCAGTGACCCAGATACTTGACCTAGTGACCTACTTTTGATTCATGACGAATTTTTGGTTATGATACATGTATGTACAAAATTTCATGTAACTGACTTAAATACTTTCTTACTGATACCAATACCGCTATTGTGCACTTGACCTTAGACCTCAAAAAGTAGGTCAAATATAAAGCTATGACCTCAATTTTCGCTAGGCTTCTAGATCACTCTATGAAGCTTCCTGTGTGTACCATTTAAATTGCTAGATGCAGGCTTTCAATAGTTAGAACGGTAACGTTGCTTAGCACATGACCACTGTGTGACCTTGAGAATTATGTCAAGGTCAACAATGCTTGCGCACAAAGTAGGCCACATAGGAGTGTATTATCATGTGCAATTTGAAAGTCCTATCTCAAAATTTCTGAAATTATTGTGGTAAACAAAATTTCAATGAATAGGTCACTGTGACCCAGATACTTGACCTAGTGACCTACTTTTGATTCATGACACATTCTTTCGTTGTGATACATGTGTGTATAAAATTTCATGTAACTGACTTACACACTTCCTTACTTATACCAATACCACCATTGTGCACTTGACCTTTGACCTCAAAAAGTACGTCAAATACAAGGCTATGACCTCTATTTTCAATATGCTTCTAGATCACTCTATGAAGCTCCTTGTGTGTAAGATTCAGATTGCTAGATGCAGGCTTTCAATAGTTAGAGCACATGTGACCACTGTGTGACCTTAAGAATTACGTCAAGGTCAACTATGCTTGCACACAAAGTAGGCCATATAGAAGTGTAATATCGTGTGCAATTTGTGAGTCCTGTCTCAAAAATTTCTGAAGTTATGGGGGTAAAACCACAGGACGGACGGACGGACAGACGGACAGCGCCAGGTACGACATTACCCGTCGGCCTTATGAGGCCGAAGGTTAAAAATGGCTGTACATTTTGTGTGTGTGCATGCCGTTACTAAATGAACCACCTGTTTTATTTCACACGAGTATGGTTCATGTAGTACAATGTGCAAACTTCAGACACAAAGACATGTTTGAGCTGCATAACATATATCCGTCGACCTGTCACTGTCACAAAAATCCCCACTCTATATTTGAACAGGTCTTTCCATCAGGCCAGCCTGATTATTGCACACTGGTTGTTTTCAACAATGGCATTAATGGCTACATAAATTTACAAATGGAAAGCCCTGTCGTATAAATTTCTTCTTTTTTTAAGCCACGGCTTAGCACACAAATTCAGCCTCAGCTGCATATGTATGCCTTAACAGTTCCTCCCCCCCCCCCCCCCCAAAAAAAAAACATTTTTGACATCATCTTTAATTAGTGAACACATACATGTATGTACAATTCTTTGGAGCAAAAAGAGTATCAGGGATTTTCTAAGAAATGAACCTTCTTTTTCTAAATACAGGTAAGACACCAAAAACCTTTGCATGGGCGATTTGGAGATTTTAACAGTTTTCACAAGAAAAATGTCAGTTCTAGAAGTTGGCAAAATTTCAAAGTCCTAGATACCGCCCGAGGCCGACCATCTTGGTCCACATGAGGAGAGGCTATCCTCATTTATACTATTGGGAAACCAAGGTTTACCCCACTCAACTTACCAGATCAACAATCAGGTACGTCAAGTCCATTTACTTAACTCTGATTCAACCCAAGTTGAGTATATACATCCACCGAGTTTGAATGCCAATTTTTGAAACAATACGAGGGGAGATATTAACAACTTACTTATCCCCAATAATTCAGTGGTCAACTTGTCAAACCACACATTTACTGATCCCCAAAAGACTTTATTTAGCAAAGGTCTGAACTTTTGCCCAACACCAGGGGAACAAAATGTGGGTGAGAAAAGTAAAGATGTAGATAGATTCCTTAGATCAATGACGCTTAGGGCTTTCTTTGACAGGAACACAAATACAAATACTCCATTAATACAGGATCCTCCTATCGGGGAAAACAATACAGGCCCTTTCCACCACCACAACTCCTTCAAATATCCAAGTACTTTCACTCCCAGTGAAGCACAATTAGGTGATCCAAATCTAATAGCTTTTGGTAAGACAGGTAAACATGAGGTCGCCCAACATACACCGCGGTCACCTCGTTCCAAAAATTTAACTAAGGAGGAGATCCAGTGGCTGAAAGATCTCAAAAACAACCCTGAGATAGTGATAAAACAAGCAGATAAGGGCTCTGCTATAGTCATCATGAATACGGCTGACTATATCAATGAAGCCAAGAAACTTTTATCCAATACTGATCACTACAGACCCATACCAGTCAATCTTACATACCAGCTCAACAAACAAGTCAAAGCACTTTTACTACCGTTGTTAGACAACTCCATTTCACAAGACGCTTTCAATTTCTTGTACAAAGCATTACCCTCGGTGCCCTGCTTTGATATTCTACCTAAAGTCCACAAGGGAGTGTACCCTCCCCCAGGTAGACCCATCCTGAGCGCCAATGATTGTCCAACAGAACAAGTTTCAGGATTTTTAGACTTTTTTCTACGACCAATAGTACAACAGATCCGGTCTTACATCAAGGATACAAATGATTTCATCAACAAAATAGAATCATTGCCACCACAACCAGACAACACGCTTCTGGTCACACCTGATGTAAACTCACTTTACACAAACATCCCTATCGATGAGGGTCTGAGAACCACAGCCCATTACCTTCTCCGTGATGGGACACAAAAAGAAAAACCAGCTGTTAGAGAAATTATATCCCTACTCAGACTGGTCCTCCTGTGTAACTAACAACTTCAAATTCAACCGAGAACACAACCTCCAGATCTGTGGAACAGCAATGGGCACTCAATTAGCCCCCTCATATGCAAACCTTTTCACAGCCGACTTGGAAGAAAAACTTCTATCTGAGTCAACTCACAAACCCCCATATTCTGGCACTTCATTGATGACATATTTTGTGTACGACACCATGGACTGCCACTATTACGGGAATTTGTACAATTCCTGAAAAACAGTCACCCCACAATCAAATTCTCAGTCTCACATAGCAACAAATTAATTTCCTGGATACCAAGGTGTGCCTCAAGGATCGAAATGAGCTGTACATAACATTGTACACCAAACCAACAGATGCACACACATATCTCCATTACACATCTGCATGTCCAAAACATTTTAAGTCTGCCGGTCGCTTCAGCCAACTCATATGAGTCAAAAGAATCTGCACCTACACAGCAGACTTTGAAACAAATGCTGAAAAGATAGCATTGTATTATACAAAGAGATGCTATCCCACAGACTTAATAGAGGACACACTCCAAAAAGTGAGAATCATGGATAGAACATCCTTGTTACATAACACAGCCAATTCTCAACCCACCGGTCCTGAACAGGACAAACCGTTTCTGCTCACCACTTACAATCCCCAATTTCCTCCCCTCAAGGAGATAATCACCAGAAACTGGAACACCATCCAGGCTTGTAGACATGCACAAGCTCTGGTGAATCGCCAGGTCGTCATGGAATACAGGCGCAACAAAAATTTACCGGACATTTTAATCCGATCACACCTTAAGTACCCACCAAACAAACAACCACCTGCCATAGCAGGTATCACTGACCAGAATCCTTGCGATAAAAATAACTGCAAATACTGTGACATATTAGACACCTCAGGTGTAGTCACAAGCACACAAACTGGGCGTACATATGACACACCCAGGGGATGCTCTTGTAGACACAACAATCTAGTGTATTTACTAACTTGTGAAATCTGCCACAAACAGTATATGGGTCAAACATACAGACCCTTCATCAATTGACTCAGAAAACATCTCTACTATATAAACAAAAGGGATACAAATCAGCCACTAGGCAGACATTTTGCTGACCCTAGTCACCAAAACACCTGGCTTCAGGCCCAAATTTTGGAACATATCCCCATCCCATCTGAACTGAAAAAAAACCCGAGACTTTCAGGTTGGCGCGTGAACACTACTGGATCTACCAGTTATGAGTTATGGAACCTTTTGGTCTCAATATCATGGGAAAGTAGATGGACTAGTCTTGTCTTGTGCTAAAATTTAAAGTTATCTTATCTACTTTTACGTGACAATCACACAATTCTAGGGAAGAAACACAGTTCATTCCTTGTTCCTAGCTCGACTCCTACTCATGAACAATTCATTGATCTATGTTAATATTATTTAACTTTTATCATACCCTGAGTCTTGTAAATACCCAACATGTCCTACATTTCAGGGTCAGGCACCTCAGGGAATAACTTCCCAGTGTCATAAACCAGGAGATTCTTTTCGACCTCCAATTAACTCCGCCTCAGTGACACGTCACTACGTATTACAGCATGCGTCAACAGACTACCCACTGACATGTCACCATGACTGACAGAGTCAGCGGAGAATACTCTTCTCATGCTCAAGCCATGAAGTAACATGGTTACTATGGACTCGTTACCCTGGGGAAAATAAAGATGGCTATGGCCGTTTGCGCGTTGTTAATCACGAGCTAGTGAGTGACTGTCTAGTCAGTTCCTGATGAGCCCCGTTGGTTGCGAAATGCATTGAACTGCTCTTGCCCAATTTCATAGAGAAATTCACTGAACAAACAATTTCAGTTGGGTTTTTTGAGCGGCCAGGCCCTAGTCTGGTTCTTATACCTTTTAGTCTTAGTTTACATGCACTTAATGTGCAGGGTCAGTACCCTGGCAGAAACTCGGACAGCAGATACATGTATTTGGTCCACTGGTCAAGGACAAAGGGGAGAACCATCTTCTTTTTTTTAATTATTATTTTATTGTAGACTAGTATATCACTACTGAATTCTACCTGCCAACAGAGATAATGATACCTGCTGTCCTTAGGTGCACCACTCATGCAAGACCTTAATAACTCTTGATAACCAAACTGAAGGTTACAGACTGACACCATCATTACTTAGAACAATAAAGGTAAATTCTCCAAGGAGAAATGTTACTTCCTTACCCCTCTTTCTGAACTCTAGTCTGGTGAATTTGTGCCAATTCAAAAGAACTACAATATGACATGAAAGAAAATAAATAAGGTTCTCATTTTTCAACAGGCCTACTTGCACATGTAATTTAACATCAACATCGTTACATTTGGGTGAATGCAACTGTAAACAAGATTCCCTTCAAACTTGTTGGGGATGTACCTCAGGTGGATGTCTACCAATTGTGTTCAAATGGTTGTGCTCATGGCAGCACTCATGTCTCTCTGTTCATCCATAAACTTTTTGCTTGTGAGCATGATACAGTCTACAGTTTTCAAGATAGCCTCACGTAGCTTTCAGGACTTATCAAAAGTATGAAAATCTAGGTACAATTTTATATTGGTGACACCACCTACACTATCATATGACATATGGATCAAAATGTGAAAATCTTGTGACCACTCCAGCGTCCTTAATGTTTAGCAGATCATGATGAAATTAAGTCAGATTGAGGATGAGGTCAATATCTCAGATTCATATGATACTGGTGGCGCCACCTATTGTTTGATGTAACTTATGAGCCAAAATGGGCTTTAAGATATAAAATTCCATACCTTGAAAAATACTTAAATTAGACTTGGCAAATTTATAGGCTATATTGACCATGTCTTATGCTAGTGTGTTATGTACTATCAGTGACCTATGAGTGTAGAGCAGGGTGTAGCTTGAACACAATGGCAAAGAGAATTGAGCCTCCAGATCAAAATTGTACACGAGTGCATTGTAAATAAAACTGTACTGGGTGACCTACCTTTTAAGTCACCTTGATCCAATGATTGCATGACCTTGACTTAGTTTTCAAAGTTATTAATCACTTTAAAAAAGGACATTTAAATCAGTATTATCTTGATAAAGAACAAGTTAATGAGTATTGCAGAGCAATACATAGTCCCCCGCTCGTCGCCCACGAGGTTGAATGGACTACTATATAGGGGTGTGACCTAGATGAAAAAAAAAAATTAAAAGTATGGCACATTCTTAGATTAAGCTTCACATTTGTGTAAAATTTCATTAATCTAAGTAAAAGGACAAAAAAGTTATGGCCCGGACAAGATTTTGAATGGATTTCACAGTGACCTAGATATTTGACCTAGTGACCTACTTTTGCCATGTGACACAACAACTCCCCAGGTAGTAATAAAATAATAAATTTGGTAGCTGTAGGTATTATAGTAAGGGAAATATGGCATGGACAAGGTTTTACATGGAGTTTACACTGTGACCTAGATATTTGACCTAGTGACCTAGTTTTGCGTCGTGACACACTTTTAGGTCACAATACATTATCAGTAAACTTTTATAACAAGAAGTCAAAATTTTTTAAGAATTACAGTAAGGACATGAAAATACTGTACATTTATGTATTACTGTGACCCAAATATTTGACGGACGGACGGTCACACGGACAGTGCCCATTACCATATCCCCTCTAAGGTCTACCCACCATAAAAAATCAAAGGGCTGGCATCAATAATTTAGAAGATATGGCCCGGACAAAATTTGTATTGTATCTTGAGCTTGCTTAATGAATTTCGTTAATTAATTAATTAATGGAAGTAATTAGCCACACAAAACAATGCCTATGCACACCTACTACCTAAGGTCTACACACCATAAAAAAATCTAAGGGCTAGCATTAATAGTTTAGAAGATATGGCCCGAACAAAATTTGTCTTGCTTAACGAACTTTGTTAAATAATTAATTAATGCAAGTAATTAGCCACACAAAACAATGCCTATGCACACCTACTACCTATGGTCTATCCACCACAAAAAATTCAAAGGGCTAGCATTAATAGTTTAGAAGATATGGCCCGGACAAAATTTGTCTTGCTTAACGAACTTTGTTAAATAATAAATTAATGCAAGTAATTAGCCACACAAAACAATGCCTATGCACAGCTACTACCTAAGGTCTACCCACCATAAAAAAATTGAAGAGGTAGCATTAATATAGGGAAGATATGTGCCGGACAAAATTTGTTTCTGTATATTTACATATCTATCGGTGACCCAAATATTTGACCTAGTGACCTAGTTTTGCTTTATGACACTTTCTTAGACAAAGCTTCACATTTGTGTAACATTTCATGACTCTAAGTAAAAGGACAAAAAAGTTATGGCCCGGACAAGATTTTTCATACATATGTATTCTGTGACCCAAATATTTGATCTAGTGACCTACTTTTGGCACACCATACACCTCTATCCTAAGAAGTACAAACACGTTAAATTTGGTAGCTGTGGGTGTTATGGTGTAGGAAATATGGCCCGGAGAAGCTTCGGACGGACGGACGGAAGGACGGACGGACGGACGGAAGGACGGACGGACGGACGGAAGGACAAGGTGCAAACATATAGTCCCCCACCAAGTGGGCGGGGGACTAAAAAGGTGAATGATGCCTAATGTACCACAAATGTGGAAATTTTTCAGTTTGGCCACCTAACAGTAATGCATCAGTTTTCATTGATTACAATGCAGATCCATGGGGATTGCAATGATAAGTCATGTTGTTTACTTCTCCAAAAACATGAACTAGATTTACTTCATAAGTGGTGGGGACGTACCCCTGGGTGGGTCTTTACTAATTTTGTTTAAATGGTCATGACTCCAGTGATTCTTTTTAGAATTTGATTAAAATTTTTGATCATATTAACTCACCCGACTGCTTTGAAATTGCATAAGGGGCACTTTTGGTGCTCCTGTTCAACTGATGGTAATGCAACTAATTTCTGCTCTTTTTAAGGATATTTGTGTGTTTTCACTTTTCTTGATATTTTTCCCAAAACTGTTAAGTTGGATGCTCTTCAAACTTACTGGGGATGTAAGTGGACTTGATCTCTGACAAATTTGTTTACCACATGGTGGTATTGTCACATTCTGATTTTTAACACATTATTATAATTCAGAAAAATCGGTAAGGGGATGTGCCCATGTTAGCAACAATGATGAAGCTCTTAAACAAAGGTGCCCTTGATATCATTGTGAAGTTCACAGGACCACTTCAGTCTTAGCATGCAAGGTCAGCTGAGCACAGGACTGATGTAGTCCTCTTGTTATGCCAGTTATGATGAAGAACAATCTCTCTCTCTCTCTCTCTCTCTCTCTCTCTCTCTCTCTCTCTCTCTCTCTCTCTCTCTCCCTCCCTCCCTCCCTCCCTCCCTCCCTCCCTCCTCTCTCAAAATACCAAATATGTGGATTTTCACGTGACTTGCACCAATGCCTTCTCCTTCTTACGTGTGCAAATAGACCAGGTGAAAAATGAGAACATTTGTTATTTTCTTTCATGTCATATTGAATTGGTACAAATTCACCGGACTAGAGTTCAGAAAGAGGGGTAAGGAAGTAACATATCTCCTTGGAAAATTTACCTTTATTGTTTTAAGTAATGATGGTGTCAGTCTGTGACCTTCAGTTTGGTTATCAAGAGTAACCAAGGTCTTGCATGAGTGGTGCACCTAAGGACAGCAGGTATCATTATCTCTGTTGGCAGGTAGAATTCAGTAGTGATATATTAGTCTACAATTACAAAAAAAAAAAAAAAAAAAAATGGTTCTTTCTTGTCCTTGACCAGTGGCCCAAATACATGCATCCGTTGTCGGAGTTTCTGCCAGGGTACTGACCCTGCACAATAAGTGCATGTAAACTAAGACTAAAAGGTAAATGGAATGTGTATTTTTGATGGATATCTCAAAAAAATATCAAAGGCCACTGACCGGGATCTGTAACACCGGAGTGTAGAAAGAAATGTGTGTATTGTATTGTGATTCAGGGGTGTTATGCTGCATTATATGTACCTTTGTACTTTGATGGACACAGGCATTGTGAAGTACAAACACAAGAGTCCATTGACTCCCATGGTAATCAATGCAAACATATGCATTAAAGAATATGTACTCAAATTGAAACATTTAATAACTAGACATACCTTCACACAAAGTGATGACTGAAAGGTCAGCCAGAAAAAAATGCTGCTTTTTGCTCAAATTAGGTCACGGTGATACCAAAATCTAATCAGTTCGTCTCAGCATGATGAAATAGCATAACCCCAAATTTGAGCAAAATACATCAGAGTTTTCTGGAGATACTGTGGTAACGAGCCCTAACGAGCATGTAATTAGACTTCCATTTGCTCAAATCAGGTCATGGTGACACCAAATTTAATCAGGAGCAAAATACATGGAGGCATTCTGCAGATATCGCCGTAACGAGAATGTGCACATCCGGACGGACAACTCGAAAACATAAAAGGTCCCCCCATGCAGATGACACTAAAAAAAGTGCAGCACTACCTGTTCAACAAGGTCTGTCTCTCCCCAGAAGTGTCTAAATACAATTTCAAGCCAACAGACTGAGTGCTTGCTGAGAAGATATTTTAAAGATTAAACAAAAAACAAAAAAATTATAAAACAATCTAAAATCACTGAAGCCTGACCATTTAAACAAACAAAGCACAGACCCACCTAAGGTACATTCCTACCAAGTTTGAAGTGATTCTGGCCAGTGGTTTCAGAGAAGAAGTAAAAAATGTGAATAGTGGACAGATGGAGGAAGGACCATGACTTGTCAGCTGAGGTAAAAAAATACATAAAAAATCCCAAAATAATTGGACTGTGATCACTAACAAATTTGGTAAAGACCCACCCAAGGTACATCTCCACTAAGTTTCAGGTGAAACTGAATTATGGTTTTGGGGATGAAGTAAAAAATGTGAATTGTGGATGGACGGATGGACGGACCAACAACCAACCATCCCATAACTTTAGCTGACTGACAAGTCAGGTAAGCTATAAAAACCCACCTTTCATCCTGTAATTTATTTTTAAGCTATCTTGCCTAACAGGATTGTGGAGTATTTCAAATATGTCAATGAACCAAGAAGAATTGATTGTGTTGGCCTTTTTTTATCAGCCAAAATTTATCAGTGGGCGTGTTACTTACCAAATAACATTTCCTAGGAAAAGCACACTGTGAAAAGGCAGACAGCCACTTTCACAATCGCATAGCATGACAACTCAATCCAAGTTGTTGGCCCAAAGACCATTTACAGCCCTCTGCTGACTGATATGTCAACTACGACTTGCTTCTTGGACCCCAGATGGCAGCATTTGTCATATGACCAACTTGTAGTGCACATGATACTTTTTGTGGTAAGACATGCACAGAATGCTTATTCAATGTATAAAACACTCAGTGCCAGGTAAGAGACAGCTTCCCATGGTGGACCATACTGGCAGAATGAGCATGCTGGTACAGTGCTCCATGTTAGCCCTTTCCCCCTCAAACCGGCCAAAACCGGCTGGTGGTCAAATGCCGTCTGCTTCAGTGTTTTCAACTAATTTCAACAGTGCCCAACCCATGCCAAGGAAAGCTGTTGACTCAGTCTTAATTCAAGGGAGACAGGGTTAATAATGCTGGGAGTGGGGTACACAGAAAAGGCTGTGTTGTAGTAAAAACTGTCTTAATAACAAAAGGCTTTGAAATCAAGAAACAATGGGTAAAGAACTGAAATGGGAGCCATCAGACTTAAGTGTTACATCAGTCTCTCTCTCTCTCTCTCTCTCTCTCTCTCTCTCTCTCTCACACACACACACACACACACACACACACACACACACACACACACACACACACACACACACACAGAGGAAGACAGACAGACAGACAGACCAAGAATTTGAATCTGGGATTATAATAATTCATATGAACACAACTTTTGTTGTGATTACTACCAAAACACTGTGCATCACTGAATAATGACTGACCTACACTTAAAACTTCTATGAAACTATCATCCTTTTGCTTACCAGATGGAGTGGATTTGGATACTGCTGAAAGCACATTTGTTCCAAGTGATGCATTTTCACACTGATGTGTATGTATAATTTATCTGGCAGATAGTTCAACTTAATTATAATTTGCCTACTTGTCACCAGGGGTCACTAAAACCTGGTCTATACCTGATCACTAATAATAAACAAAGCAAAAATAACATGGCTTGTGCTGATGTGATACATGAAGTGCTTTCAAACAATTTTTTCCTAAAACCGAGAACTAAAACCCACAAAATGGGTCATAGGAAAATTTATATGCATTTCGGGTCATTTTTATGGTTTAAATTAAGGTGCAATTTGTACAATTTATTGTGCGTTTGCACATGTCCATGAATAAACCCAGAAAGCCAGTTTTACCACATTTATCACACCTTCAATGATACATGTGCCCCCAAATTATTTTGGATGTCTCAGAATCCATGTCAGAAAAATAAAGAAACCTGCCTCAATCAAGATTGCACAGTTGGTACCAATCTTTAACTCATTCCACCTTGATAGAAGACCGAGTCAACAGCTCTCCTTGGCGTGCTCTGGGTGCAATGCGCCCAGAGCATACCGAGGAAAGCTGTTGACCATGGGCATATAATTTGGAACGATCTCCCATGCAAGTTTCATCCAACATTTTGAAAAATAATCCCTAAATGAGTAAAATACAATTAGCAGATTACATGTAGATATTTGCAGGAAAAAGCGTCATTAAGGTGGGATGAGTTAATTTTTGACACTTGTCCAATGTCTATCACCAGCTACATGTGTACGGGTGTTAACAAGGAGGAAATCACCATTTCTTTCACACTGCAACCCTCATTCTCCCACCCTACCAAAACTCCAACACCAAAACTGTAAAATAATGTCCAATTTGCTTCTTCATACTTCTTGATTGAAATTTTTTTGACTTCATCTGAAAAACTTGGACAGTGAAGGAGACATGTTGCTTCACTCATTGAGCCAATCGTTTAACCTGCTACTCCATACAATTTGAACTTGAATTGTCACAGTAATCATGAAATATGATTTTAATTCAAAGGACCTGGGCAAATCTCGCACCATATAATTATAGTTTACAGTCTGACGTCGATTTAGCGGACGCCAATTTACCGGACTTTTCGATTTAACGGACCTACTGTCTGTCCCCCAAAAATTGCTCACTTAAGTCCTGAGAATAAAAAAGCCGTCAGACACCAAAGTGAGTTGAACTCTGTCAGTAAAAATAACGATGCAGTTTGACTTAGTCTACTCCGCTCCGTCCGTTCGCACCTTGGCTGGCATCCCGCTTGATGTGATTTTTGCATTGTTCTAGCCGTGTCACTTGAAATAACTTTGAGTTTGAGCAGTATTGTTACAATTGCCTTTGAACTGAGTTGTCTTGGCATGGTGTGATACATGACGCTACCAACTTTGCAATAAATATGGGTGAATTTTCAACCAAAATCAGTTCCCTCTATGATAGCGTACCTGTACGTGCTACATCATGTCGGAAAGCAAGAAGAGAAAGCGGTTGTCTATTGCAGACAAGCTAGCGATCTTGCAGAAGCTAGACAGTGGCCAGAAAGGCGTAGAATTGTCCAAGAATTACGGTGTGAGCAAGCAGCAGATAAGTGACATCAAGAAAGACAGAGAAAAGCTCATGAAATATGCAGACAATCTTGAAACAAGTGACGGGCTAGAAAGAAAAAGTCTGAAGATCGCCCAGGACGAAAAGTTGGAACGTGCGGTGTACACGTGGTTTACCCAAGAGCGGGCGAAAGGTGTGCCCATATCAGGACCACTGCTTCAAGAGCAAGCTTTGCGATTTCACCAGAAAATCAACCCCGAACAAGAAAAGGACTCATTTCAAGCTACGACTGGCTGGCTTAAGCGTTTTAAGGAAAGGCATGGCATACGTCAGCTTAGTGTGCAAGGGGAAGTTTTATCAGCGCATACAGATGAGGTTGCCCCATACCGAGAGAAAGTGAAACAGCTTATGGAGGAGGAAGGCCTGGTTGACGAGCAAGTGTATAATGCAGATGAGACCGGACTTTACTGGAAACTTTTGCCGTCTAAAACACTTGCCCATGGAAATGAGAAGGCCGCCCCTGGTTACAAGAAAAGTAAAGATCGCCTAACTTTGCTCGGATGCTGTAATGCTAGCGGCGGGCACCTCCTTACGCCCCTGGTGATAGGAAAGTCAGCCAAACCGCGGTGCTTCAAACATGTGAACATGAATGCATTACCTGTGATTTACACGCATCAGAAAAGTGCATGGATGGACAGCAGAATTTTCAGCATGTGGTTTTTTGATCACTTTGTGCCAGAGGTGAAGGCCTACCTACGAAAGAAAGGGTTACAACGGAAAGCGATTTTGTTCATTGACAACTGCCGTCCCCATGGTGATTTGGCCACGCCTGACGGTTTGATCAAATGTGAGTTCTTGCCGCCAAACACAACATCAGTGTTGCAGCCTCTTGACCAGGGCGTACTGGAAGGCTGGAAGAGGCGCTACAAGAAGCAACTGCTCCGGACACTGCTAGAGATTGAAGAGAAGGAGGAATCAAGCAGCTTGATAGAGGCTCTGAAAAGTGTGTCTCTGAAGGATGCAGTTTATATCATAGGTGACGCATGGCGTGGAGCAACAGCGGAATCCATCAAGCGAACATTCCAAAGAGGACTTTTACCGCGAGAGGGCAGCACTGAATCCACTGAAACTGTGCCACCAGTGATCACATGCTCCGACAACGTCACGATGACTGACATGTTGGAATCAGTTTCGGGCCAAAGGTTGACAGACAGCGATGTCCGAGAATGGATTAGTGCGGACAATGATATTGCAACGTTCGAGGAAATGACAGAGGATGACATTGTTGCAGAAATTGTGAATCCTCAAAGTGCTGAAACAGAAGACAATGACAGCTCCGACGAAGAACCCGAAGCTGTCCCTTCACATGGTGAAGCGGCAAAATGTTTTGATCTGTGTGTACGGTGGTTAGAGGCTCAACATGACACGGAATCGATTCAAATTTTGCAGTTGAAACGTTTGGCCAGTCGTCGATCATACAACAGCAAGAGAAAGCAACAAAAGATAACGGACTTTATTCGCGATCGTCAACCGCGAGATGATGGTGCACAATGAAGACTGAGTGAGTGAACATGGACAATATGTGACACGATTTACCGTGGGCGTGGTTTATTTGTGAACTTTGGAACTGAACTTTTGTCTTTATTGAGGCCGACGGCCCGGGGATGGAAGTGAACAATTTTAATTTTTATCTTTTCAATCATCTCAAATTTGTGATCGTGTCTGGCTTCTATTGCGATTGTGTTTAATGATGGTGATAAAAATTGACTGGAAAGCAAGGAATAAACTGTGAATGTGATTGACTGTGCTTTCCCCACAAAATGGATTGATTTTTACCGCTAGATTTTGACACTTGGCTGGTTCCAGAAAGTCATTATGACGACTCTCGATTTACCTGTTAATTGTAAATAAAATTGGGTTCATGTACAACTTTCTTTCCTTTTCTTTTTTTTTGAACTTCATTTTCCCGGACGCATTGACCATTGGCATTGTATGGTATGCATGTTGTACATGAGCATGAAAAAGTTATAAAAAATGTCCGTTTCAATTGGTACAACATGCAGATATACAATGTGATACAATGTATTGGATCCCATGATATTGTGTGTGCATGTATGTTGGTGAAATGTTGCAAATCAGTTTAGCGGACGATCGAGATACCGGACTTTTTCTTTGTCCCCCATGAGGTCCGTTAAATCGACGTCAGACTGTATTTCATACAGAGAGCTCGCTCTTCTCTACATGCCACCTTTCCAACACTGCTTTGTCAAAACACTTTTTTATGTTTCTCTGTCATGACCTGTTCCATTCAAATTCATGCTGCAGTGGAACACAAATAATTTTCAGTGGACTCTACAGCTTTTCACAATGGCAGGACAATTTGATATAAAAAGGGCACTTGTTAACATGAGTAGGGACTACATAAGGGCATCTCAAAAGCACGCTACTAGAAAAAGGGCACACTTTTAAAACAAAACTCCACTAAGTTTAAAGAATTATCCAAATCAAGGTGAATATACTGCTTTTACATATCCACTGAGATCAGTTTATAATATATGTCCTCAAAAATGGATACAAATGCTCCCGTTCATCAAGGCATGATGTGCATAACAGAAAAATAGTATAGGAGCAACATAAAAAAGGCAGGGGGGCAAAGAAAAGGGGCAGGGGGCAAACAAAAACGGCAAGGTAAATATCCCTTCTATTTTAAGCTGCAGGCATCACTGATTTTGGTAGGTACCACTTCCATAAAAACATAAAAACACTACCCACAATCTATAAAGATAAGCTGTTATTTTACCTATGGGGCAAAATATGATTATCCCCCCCCCCAATCTATGGAAAAACAAACACTGAAAGCAGTAAATTTAAAGCATTATATGGAATTAATGTACATGCATGCTCATTTGCTGCAAATTCACATCTCTTCATAATATACCACACTATAAGAACCTTGGGTGTTAACAAAATTACAATGTAATAAGCCTTCCATTTAGAAACCTACTCAAACATTAAAGGAAAAAATGTTGTTGTGACCCTTGCACGGTCCTTAGAAAATATAGATTAAAGGAAAAAGGCTGTGAACAAAAGATTAACAATGTAAAATACTTTCGTCGGATTTTTTATCATTCAATTTTCAAGGTAGGGGTGGGCTGAGAGAGAGAGAGAGAGAGAGAGAGAGAGAGAGAGAGAGAGAGAGAGAGAGAGAGAGAGAGAGAGAGAGAGAGAGAGAGAGAGAGAGAGAGAGAGAGAGAGAGAGAGAGAGAGAGAGAGAGAGAGAGAGAGAGAGAGAGAGAGAGAGAGAGAGAGAGAGAGAGACTACAGATCTGGCTGCATCTCATACTATGTCAATATGCACAATATTTCTTTTATCTATACCGAATAATAAAGCATTTTACATTTCTGTACAAGGCAGCTTCCCAGAAAGTCATTTCAATGAACACATTTTTAATGTGCCATACAGCACAGTGAAAACTTTATCCTTCAAACTGGGTTGGGTTCTGATTTGAAAAAAAAAAATTCTAAAATGAACGGACCTACATGAAGAAATGCAGTTTCTATTTTGCTGTTGGCACTGAGGCGTGGACCCTGTGCCTCAGTTTACACAGAATGGACAGGCAGCCAGCCTTACGGCTGTGTACTTTGGGTTGGGTGACTGCCCTGCCCATGTAGACTCTACACCAGTTTCAATGTACTCATTGCTGAGGTGAAGCTCAATTCCTCAGTCAATCATTTTCACATTGACAAGTGGCACATTGTGTGCTCCAGTGCACTTAAATAGTTGGGAAAAAAACAAAAAACAAAAACAAAAAAACAAAAAACATGGTACTTGGTCTGCAGCCAAGTCAAACAGCCAACTGGTCCACTTCTCAGCCCTTTGAAGCCATCTTGAGCTATTCAAACAACATGCTCTAAATCTTCTATTGAGTTGCTTCCAGAACATACTTTACCAATAATCTCAATCTTCTGTTAAGTTAATTTAAGAGGATTGAACAAAAAGCTTAATGCCAATAGGAGGTCCTCTCCTTGTGTGCATACAATAATTTTACATATATAGTCTTGATCTACTTCCTGGTTTTTTGCATTTTCAATTATGAATTTTCATTGGAATAATAAACAAGGCACAAACCATGCTTTGATAATTATCACATACCACTGAAATTATGAACAAGGCACAAAGCATGTGATACATTTATTCCTAATTCAACTCTGGGATACCATGCATCTATGTACAATATTAAACATTCTCCCACACACTAAGCATTTCTTCTGGTAATTAGATGCTGATGACCAAGCTAATTAAACCAGCTTTCCACATGAACAAAACCAAAAATATATTTACACCAACCGTCAACTGGAACATAAGCTGCAAATTCACCCCTTCCCCCCTGCCAAGGTACATTTGACAACAAAGCTATCAATTACCTGTATTTTAAGACCACCTTTAGAAGGCAGGCATGGGAGAGGTTTGTCCACACCTATTTTCAAATGCAGTATTACCTGCTATTAGTGACCACCTGCTCAAAATGACCATTTTTCCCATGCACGGATGTTTTTCTAAAGTTAAATGCACTGCCGTGAGCAACCTCCTGCAGAATGCCATCAGCAACTGGGAAATTTGGGAAAAAATACCCTAAATAACCGCTTTATGCCAAGACTCTCACCTGTCAAACAGTGACAAATTCTGATGTTCTTCCATCATATACAACCAAAATATAATTGCCATTCAATCAATTATCACAATTCTCCTGTGTTTCAAAGTTTAT
The DNA here is from genome assembly GCA_964020975.1 of Hermodice carunculata. Classification (NCBI taxonomy): domain Eukaryota; kingdom Metazoa; phylum Annelida; class Polychaeta; order Eunicida; family Amphinomidae; genus Hermodice; species Hermodice carunculata. The sequence goes on from OZ026613.1 coordinate 62,192,219, forward strand.
TTCAAACAATTGGGATTGATTTGAAGTGCATTGCAACATGAAATATACCAGGTTTTCTTTTTTTTTGCATTGAAGTTGAACTGGCCGGCACCTTATGCGTGTTGTGCCGTCTACTGCTGTGCCTTTGTTTTGCATAAAGAAACAACTGAACGGTTGCAAAAATATTAATCCATTACTTACTATCTTGACCTTAATCTGCATGCTCGTTTATGTCAAGTTCATAATTTGTTAATCTTCAGAAATCAATGACCACTTGCATTTTGTTTTGACAACCGTTTACAGAGATTACCATCATTATCAACTTGTACTCTTCTGATCTACAATTAAGGATAAGTCACAGAGCTATTCAACTTAATAGTGAGTGCAAAATTATGTGTCCTTTCACGTGGTGATTCTGAGCAGATTTAATGTAGTCAGAAGACTTGTGAAACAGGGTGAGAAACTGCACAAGTTTGTCTTTGAAGCTTTGAACTGATTACACAGTGACCATGATTGTCATGAAGTGTTTTTTTCTTCAAATAAAGTTACTGAACATAAATAAGCACAATATGGCAAAAAATATATGTTATTTCCAGTATCCAGTATGAATGTATCATGTACGTGTGTGTGCAAGAAAGTCTTGTAGCTGCTACACCAGCATGTACCATACCTGCCTTGGAAACATACCCCAGCCAAACTCATGTCCCTGTATCGGGAGGGGGGGGGGGGACAACCACCTGTAAAATGGGACCCCTTTTGGTTGGCCTCAGGGGTGGTTGCATACAACAGGTACTACTGTAAACGAACTCATGCACCTGCATCCAATAACCCCCTCACTGGTGCAAAACCTAGGCCCATGTTACCACAAGAATATGCATATAAGTGAGCTGGTAGTCTACTGCGGGTTTATTTTCTTTTCTTGTTTACTTCCACTATGGGAACATATATTTTGCAATATTTCTGTGAATGTCAGTGCCAGAGGCTGAAACAAAAATATAGGCCCGACATTGCAGGAAATAAAAATTTTCAGAACCCTACTTTTCAAAATTTTCCTCAAGAGGCATGCCCTCCGACCTTCCTGGCGACAGCTTTGTGCATGCACCAATTCCCTCATTCAACCCAACCTGATGAAAAAAGCTGGCCATTGGCCTGGTGTGTGCCTTTGCCATCTTACAGCAGCACCACAAGTATTAAATAGGAGGGACAACTGTTTTCCATAGCACTAACTATGTTAACAAATCAGTTCATTACATCAAATATTTTGAGCAGCACAAAACTATGTTGTCCTACACTTCTTGTTGGTAAACTAGTGCCCGTAGCAACATCAAATGCAGCTGATCTCTACAGTATCAAATCTACTGGTTCCAAACTTGTCCATCACTACATTCACCTGATCTTCAGAAACAAAATGACAAGCACAAAAACAAGCACACACCACATAATCCCTGTCTGATGTACTGGACATGCACCTGTTCACATGTGTATCATTTTTCATGGTTGTTGTATTCTAAGCAACTTTTGTTATTTTTAGCCTGCTGGTGTTGGCATCATACTATCGAAGAACTGAGAACTAGTATAGAGACTCAGAATTTAATACTACAACCATGTGTATAGGTCGTTGCTATGGCTTAGAAGCACAACTAAAACATTGGAGCTTGTTCTTCTGAGCATTTTCCAATCTCGTGATGAAAATCACAAAAATAAGTTGTTCTGCAGTACATCTTTATACATTTGCCAAGTGCAATCACCAGGAGGCAAAAATCAAAAAGGTCAACTTACAGCTCTCTGTTCCAGCATCTGCAGGTCCCTCTCCTCCCTGGGGTTGTAGAAACAGACTGATGTACCTTGTCTGCCAGCCCGCCCTGTCCTGCCCGACCGGTGAATGTAGCTGTCCCAGTCCTGCAAGCAAAAAAGTCATGACATACAACAGTCTGATTCAAGTGTGCTATATTCCATAATTAACTCATTCCATACCAGTCCCTGATTTTTCCGTATATTTACCTATATTTAAGAGGATAATTGCACATTTATATTCTTCGTGAAAATAGCTTTCATTCAAGTACCAACATGCCTATAGTCTTAAGTCTGTGGTTCTGGCACTGCCTGGCAAGTCATGCTGCAGCTGCAGTATTCTTTCTTTCGTTGGTTTGACTGTAAATACAAAATTATATATTGTTTGTGTCAAGACAGTTCCGTCTCTTGACTAACAGTTCTAATTTTGCTCACTAGATGGCAGCACATCCAAGAGCTGTTCAGTGATCAGCCGACCAGATGAAGCCAATAATATATTTGCTATACATTTTCACATGACCATAAAAATCTGCTGAAAGTGGAAATTTCAAAATATCCAGTATCAATGCCAGAGAGCCAACTTTTTCCTAAGATAATCTGGAGAAGTCTGTTCATTGAAACATTATGCCACCAATGTTTATGTGTCAACCTGATAAAACCCATGCTACAAGCTACATTTATTAGTATGACATCATGGTGTACGGATATGTGATGTTTGCATGGCCCTGCAATTCCATGCTCATGCAATGAAACAGCGACTAACAGGCTGATAAGTTCAGCCCATGAACTGGCTAAAATCATAGAGCAATTATAAAAACACAAGCCTGTCAAAGCTGCAGATAGTATGGAATTAAGAACTACATCCTTCAATAACCTGCATGTCATTAGTCAATTGATAGCATCTTAACTGACATAAATTTGTATCAAACAAAGCAGCACAACACCAACCCTTTTTGAGTTTCTTTCAATTTGGACTCTACGCCAATAGTTAGTTGTTATAGCGTGAGAAACAAAAATGTCCTAAAGCAATAAAACAAGCATATTTCAGTTTAGAAACACATACTGCAGCTCTGTTTAACTTTCCTTTTTTCCACCCACTTTTTATTATGGGTGGCTTGCTGTATCACCACATCTAATAGAACATACACCACAATTTTCTGCCTCTTTCTGGGTCCTACAATTCGGATGTCCACCAGCCTGATACAAGCCAAATTGCAATAAGGGCAAGTTAAACTTTTGTTTTCTGAAAGAGATCTGTATAGATAGACAAGCAAGTCTAAATGCAGGGCTGGCGAAATGCAAAGACGACTAGCCCGGAGGACTACAGCAGCTTAAAAAGATTAGAGCCCTGTGTGTAAACTATTTGGAAGGTTATACTGCTATCTTCTTTTCATTTTGTACTAATCTTCTGATGACTACGTCAAAGGTATTCCTCAATGCACTCTAGGTGAAAAATGCTCAGAATACACCCAGCGAAACAAGGTACTGATTTACTACACATTATTCTAAGCAACACTAAAAATGCAACCAATACATAACAAAATCAGACACAGACAGGTAATGTTCCAGGGGAATAAGTTGCATGTTGATATATGAGGATGAGGTCCCTCCCAGTTTACACATGTAGATCCCATGAGGTCCCTCAAGAGTTACTAGAAGCTGATCAGGGACCGAAAACCCCTCGGCCAGGACGGCCTGACAGACAGACAGACGGATGGATGCGCAGGTGACAATAATACCCTTGGGTACGTTGTGTTACTTCTGTTTGACCTAATGACAAAGCTTTGGTGCAAATGCAATGCTCAGAGATATCATGGCAAGGCCATTTTCCTTCAATGCAGCACTATGACGAAAATATGTGACCCAGTGATGTAGTTTTCACTAGGCGCCTGAGGCATCCTTAAGAACTGTCATAAATAATTGGTGCAGCTACAATGATAAAATTAAGATTTCAAGATATCATGATACCGTCATTTTTCTTCAATGCAGCACTGTGACCTAAATATGTGACCCAGTGACCTAGTTTTTGATAGGTTTCTGAGGCATCCTTAGGACCAACTGTCAAATAATTGATGAAGCTACATTCAATATTTTTCAGATATTGTGTTAACATCATTTTTTTTTTTAATGTAGTACTGTGACCTGAATATGTGACCTAGTGACCTACCTTTGGATAGGCATCTGAAGCTCCTCAATAGTGCGGAGATAAAAATTTGGTCTCTGTAAAGTGAGTATTTTTGGAGATATGGCGTAAACAAGGCATGGACGGACAGACTTGTCTAGTATGTTACACTTATGTACTAACAATGATCGTTAAGTAAGTATTTAAGGTAACTGACTATACTCTCCTCTACACCCAAGTGATGAAATAGTAGTAGCCAACAATGAATGATGGTTTCTGACTGTAGACAGACCAGAGAAAATCTCTAGGTGGGTTTAAGTTAACTTTATGGCATACCAACTATCGCCATACCACCACTTCTATGTTAGCCCTACATAAATCTGTAGATTAATATAATCTACTGGTGTCTTGGAATGAGTGTAGTATTTTGTCAGTTTTGTTCCATATCTATGGAAACACTTTGACAACAATTTTATATAGCTTTTTGGAGTCATAGGTTTTGTGGCATAGTTTTTTCATCAATATTCTTATTCTCCTTACATATTTACTTATTTGTGATGTATTTCTGCTGGTGCGTAAAACCTGTCCAATCACCACATCATAGGCTAGTTTCTCTGGAATGTTTCCAGTGATATCAGGATACGAAACTATGTCAAATTTGAATTGTTTTCGTTTGTCAAATCTTTGTCACATTCTGTTTGTTGTCAATCCCTATTTCAAGATCAAGGAAAGTTGCCTTATTGTCTCTCGGAGAGCCGCGTAGATGCAACAATACCCCTCCGGCCAAGAAGGCTGTGGGGTAAAAATGCATAGATCCCACAGAGCAGACTTGACTCGAGGAAAGTTACTTCTGTCAAGGCAACTGCACAAATGTCCATGTTGAGGCAAACGAAACCCTCAGTCAAAACTAATTAGCACTTTAAGCAAAAGATCTTAATGTCTCACTGCTGTCTTTCATTTTTTGTAACTTATCACAGACAAAATTAAAACTATGTGTGCATACCTTATATATCAGTGTGCAACATGCTTAATTTGCAGGTGCATTTGCACATACTTTGACAAGCTGGTGTAAAGTGACAATATAATAGTCATCTATGATGTAATCATAAAATGAAGTCCTTTTGATTGCAACAGACATCACGTAACTTTTGGTTGTGATGCCCAAGGGTCACCCAAAATCAAGAGAAGCAGGCATCTAATGACATGCTTTCATCTTATATACTATGGTTTTACATCTCATTGACTTGCAGAGATCCTGTTCAGAAGCTAGAATTTCATGTAAATGAGCAGATGAACAAAATCCGTATTTTTTTAACTGTTCAGTGCAATCGTTGAATAAAAAACTACACTAACTACTGCACTTTTGACACTCTTCTCACACACAACATTTTTAAAAACCTTGTCAGAGGAATGGTTAAGTTGACCCATGACTTAGTCCTTGAGCTCCGACTTACCTTGGGAGGGGCACACTGTATAACCAGGTCCACTTCTGGGATGTCCAGTCCTCTGGCAGCTACATCAGTGGTGATCAAACATTTGTATCGACCCTCTCGGAATTTCTGTACACACAACAAAGCAAATGTGAACAACTTTGTGTTTGATGGCCACTGCTGTCCCAATGAAAAGTAGACAGGTCTAAAAGTATCATCAAGATGTCTGGTAACTGAAGTCACTTTTTGTTGCATGGTCAGATACCTCTGCATCTTTAATCTACAGACCCAAGCATAAATATATACATGTCAAAACCTACATTAGCCTGCCCAGGTACTTTGTTCAAGAGGGCTCATAAATACATAACCCAACTTTTTAATGATCACGATACAGCATCTTACACTGTTTCACAGCTGAAAATAAACTGGATCAAAACATGAAACTCTCCAGTAGTCTTCTGTCGTGCCAAAAGCTGAAGCTTGAAAGGTGCAAAGCCAGTCATTTTTAGGGTTGCAATGATACATTTTTTCAAGATATGATACATATCTCTATATAAAGGTCACGATACGATACATGCAGCTGAATAATGGATATAAATTAAACTTATATCTTCTTTTATCACTTATTCTAAACTCATGCTCTGATTTTTTAAAATTTAAGATAGATTTCATATTTGCCGACGTGAAATAACATGATAAATGTTTCAAATGTAAAATAATTCAGAAATGTAAAGCTAAAAAGTTGAAATGCCTTAAAGTGAAATTGATTACCATTTTTTATTCTTTAAAAATTTGTATTCTAGATTGTGATTAACGCACCCACACTGTGTTCCCACACACAGTCCCAAGCTCCTGTGTTCAGGGCTTTGTGGTACGGTAGTACCACCACCTAGATGTCTGATTAATTACACTTGCTGACCCCCAGCATTGTTTTTACGGCAGTCCTTATTTTATTGGCCTGCCAGGATTCAAATTCTTTTGAATCTAATTCACCTTGACAATAACGTCTTGGTAGAACCGAGATTCTGTGTTACGCAATCACAATAGCGTGTTTTACCTGACAACAGAAAGTTACCCCTCGGCATATAAATCAGATGTAACGTCGGTTAGCCCACAGTTCCTGACGAGTTGTGAAACACAACGAAACCGGTCGAACTTCTTCTACAACTTCTAGCTATTGTGACCCTTGCTCGGTCCTTAGAAAATATAGATTATGATTAAGGTGCAAGTGAAATATCATTACCATTTACTTTCTTTCCTGTCATCATGTTCATGTGGAGCCTATCAAATTCAAAGTCTCACTAATTAAAAAAAGTTCAGAAACATATCTAAGCATCATATATTTCCAACAAAACTGCTGTCAAATGATATTATGGGCTACTGTTTTATAACTAGTATACACAGTACTATCTCTTATCCTGCTGTTATTTATTCATCTACAGATTCACTTTGAAATTAAATGAAACCAGGCTTAATGTAGGCCTACCAAGCCTTGAAGCTCTTCAAATTTCAATGGTGTCTTGGCAGACAGCAAAATGCACTGCAACTGGGCTGAGGGTGCTGCCCCCTATTCAGAACTGATGTAACTACAATATGGTGTTACAGTATCTGACTAGTTGTGCACATGGCTGCATGAAATCACACGTGTGAATTTGGGTTTTACTCTGCACATTTTAAGGATTTTATTACCATGGTTTGGTCATTAACAACTTGATACAGACGCCTATCAAAATCATATGTATTATGAAAGTGTTTGTTGATATTAAGGGCCTTTGATGAATATTCAAACTTCAATGGCAATGCATTCACTGCTGTCGGGTGCCTTGTTGCTGCTTACTTCGCCCGTCCCAAACTATTTCTTTGCTCGCTGGACTGGACACCAGAGAATAAAATAAATAAAAGCTGAGATACAGATGTTCTTCATTCCGTTGTTGAATAAATTTTGCTGGTATATGGTAATGAGAATATTTGCAATGATACATTTGTACGTTTCCATACGACTTGAAACTGTCATGCCGACAAAAAACGTGTATCATATTTTTGCGATACACAGGCTCACTATTTGATATGTGTACCCTGGCTTCTTGTATCGCGATGCATCGATGAATCGTTACATCCCTAGTCATTTTGAAGCTAAAATTACATGTAGTTCAAATTCAAGCATGGCACTTATTTCACAACACAGGCGTGTCCTGCATAAAAGATGTGTTGACAGTTTGTGACTGGACTTATCCTATTCTCTTTGCATATTTTGTACCTAAACATCTATTTAAATTTTAAGTTTCAGAATTAGGATCATTCTCAAACTACGACCATTTTGAGCTGCGACCATGGGTGGTCATAGTAGCCAGGTTCCATTGTACAATGTTGTATACCTTGAGCACCATTTCTCTTTTGTCCTGCGGGATGTCCCCATGAAGCACGTGTGTCTCTTGTTTGATGGCAGTGCTGACGGCTAATTCATCACAGGCTCGTTTGGTCTGGGAGAACACCATACAGCGACCATGGTTACCACTGTAAACCTGGATTATATCTCCTATGGTAGATGCTCGGTCCTGGAAACCACACTTGATGGCCAGATGCTGGGATCAATGCAAGAGTTTCCAGGTCAATAGTAATGCACAGGCATAGAATATATAATACATATATGAAGTGTACTATTTGTCTTATTAAAGCTAAAAAAGATACAGATGTACACAAGTTTATACCAAATCAGTCTGAAATTTAATGAAGCTTATGCTTTTAATTTTTTGAAATGGCATAAAACATTACACATATAATTTTCATACTAACTCCATAAACTTGGCACACTATTTACCTGTATGCTATTAAAGAGAAAATGAGAAAACCAACAATGATACACAAACAGAATCTTCACAAAATATAATACATCAGTACAACTGAGGACCACTAGAGATACCATTACATAACATTATTAAAGCATACACCTTTATTACACGATATCCTAAAAATTCAAAGCATCCATCCTATCAGTAGAACAAGTAAATTTTTCCCTCTAACAAGACTTTCAAAATTTGTCATGTGAACACTGTCAAATAAAACCATGTAATTCACCCTATGCTATGATATCAAATGCGGTTGTTTCATGTTTTTGCCATCAGAAGCATGCTTGTTTAAAAATTCCTTTTACATGAATTCATATGAAAATTCAACATTACAACATGTGAGGTTAACAAGGAAACCAATTAACAGTTTAAATTACTTGTCTCATTAAACTATTATGAAATTTTACAATCTCCACTCCTCTAAAAACTTAAAAAATTATTTAAAAAAAAAGTTTACAAGAATGGTGAAATCTCTTCTAATTAAATCCTGCCAGTTCAGGCAAACATTCTCCCTCAAAAGACCATCTTGGTGGGCAAAAATAGCATACCTGTACAGTCTTGGCAGTTTTAACATGATCTGTCCCAATCGTGTCGACTGTCTTGATTGTGTCCTTCATGTACTGTTTGGCTGTGTTGTGTACCCAGTTGGGAACTGTTGCTGAGAACAACAGGGTCTGTGGGTTGTGTTCTTTGTTGTCTGTTGGTGTAAAATAAATAAATGAATCAAAAAAAAATAAATAAAAAAAATAAAACTTAAAATGTATAAATCTAGAATTTCATACAAACAACTTATACATCTATCCCTGTGTTGTATACATTAGTTCTAACACCTTACTTTTAACTTCCCTGCTCTTTTAATGCATTTTGGTGAGAGTGCATGTACAGATATAAATGATGCTCTGGTAGGCGAGGTCACACAATAAGCAATTTTATGTGTACTCAGCTGAATATACAACCAAACACACATAACTTTTTGTGGGCTAAAGTTGTGTTATCCCATTGTGCTGTATATTAAAGTAACTTTCAATAAACTGCTAGCTTTATAAAATTTATATTATCATTTAATTCATGCACCTAGATTTACTGCAAGAAATTTTGTGTTTTTTTAAGTTATTAAATTGCACATTACAATGCAAAGTAATGGGTCCTAACTTAAGTGCCCTCTGCAGGGGGCATACAGGAACCTTCTATTTTTGTTCTTCTCTATTACATTCCCTTTCTCACATGTGAACCATGCAGAATTTTTTGCCACTGGAACCTACAATTAAATTAAATACTGAATTTACCACATATACAGTGTACCTGGATAAGTTATCTAAATGGAAGATAAAAAACAGATTTTCCTCTGCCAACAGCTTTTATCCATTCCTTCCTGGATAAAGACGGAGTCAGCAGTTTTCCTTGATGCAGGCGACACACTAACCACTCAAACTTCAACAGGGAAAGCTGCAGACATAAGGCATATTATGCTGATAGGTCTGGGTTGAATTTTTTGACCAATCCAAAATAATATGTGCATATGCCTATAAAATTTACCTTTCTTGTACGCAAATTTCAGGATTTCCTCCACTGAATCAGCGAAGCCCATATCCAGCATACGATCCACCTCATCTAGTACCACATGTTTCAGCTGACTTAAATCAAGTGTTCCTTTCTGTGCAAGATCCAGTAATCGTCCTGGTGTGCCCACAATTATATCTAGCCCATGGTTGATGGACATCTCTGAGAAACAAAATACATAAACTAAGTAATGAATGGCTGTGATTTTTATACAAAGTCAATAAGAACATGAAAGATGCAAGCTCATCTAAGAATATATTTCAAGTCTTATAGATCAACCATTTGTCAGCAACTTCAAAATCAAGATTTGTTGAACTCACCTTGTGGACCATAGGGGGAGCCACCATACACACACAATGTGCACAAGGTGTCACTGACCGAATCAAAGTCATTACAAATCTGCTTGGCCAGTTCTCTGGTTGGGGCCATCACTAAGACCTGAAGCAAACAAGACAGGTGTGTCACATATTTCTTGGTTCTGTCTTCCTTCATAATACATTTTAATTCTTCCACCCTTGAATTCTGAGAGCTTTTAAAACTAATACTGGCTATGCACTTCTGGGTGATTTTTGTCTTTGCCTACAGTTCTAGTCAACAAATACTCTCAATACATTTAAGTGGTTAAATTGTTAATAATCCTATCCACTGATGACTTCTATTATAATTTTTGAAGAGAAACACGTGACTGTCCTTCCAATAACATTTCATGGATGAAACAAATTTAGACAAATGGGGACTTGAACTGAAGATGGCCCAATATCACCGTAAGAAATAAAAAAACTATAATTAAAAATTTTTAACATTTTTTTGGAATTTTTGGTTACAATCAAACAAAATCTGGCAGATGTATTGGAAGTTTCTTCACCCAACTTAGGATTCAGATAAGAAATACAGATACAGACAACTAATGGCAAGGATACATGAATACACAGCTATCTGTATGATGGGGCATCCAACCCAAAGAATATCAAAATAAATGATCAGGCATTGAGAAAGTTAGAAAACAACAAACTGAATGATGCTGATGTTTGGACCACCCTTGATGTTCATGTCAAGTATGTCATGGATATTTCCCCTTTAATCTGACTATCTGTCTGGTTGCTCACTAAATGCTAAGCTGCAGAGATCAAAATATTTAACATTATTATATTAACTGCTGCATATAAAACTATTTAAAAAACCAAACAAACGAACTAACCGAGCAAATATATTTTTCTCTCACCTTTGGAGGTCTGCCTCTTTGATAAGTAACTTCTGACTGAAGTTTTTCGACCAATGGGACGGCAAAGGAGAACTGAAAGGGTGAATAAGTAATGTTAAGTATTCTGAATCATCTTTTTTGGGCCCTCACAAATTCAAAATGACCTGAAACAGTGTGATATTTAGCATGGTGAGAATGTTAATTGTTAACCTTTCTCGAACTGCTCAAAAGTGCCTGTACATAGATTATTGTCTGCTTATAATATTATGATATTGAATTATTTTTTTGCGCAGATATGTATAGATCTTTTAAAGGAAAGGTGAAGTGAGGTTAGGTGAACCCAATGACCCACTATCTTTTACGAGTACAGTGGTCCCGCCTTTGAGAGACCATCCCTTGTGCAATCCAAGAAACGGTCACATACAGCCGGTGGTCCCTCAAAGGAGGTTGGACTCTTCCACCGCCCAACAACTAGCCACTGTGAATTTCCATCCATAATTTCAATCCAAACATGAAAAGTGTACACTTACACTTATTAGACCGCATTCTATCTTGCATTCACGTGTTTACTCAATTATTGGTATTATAAACATAGCTCAAAATTTGTAAACTGGTTTTGATAGTTTATTTTCCCAAAACTGGTAAATTATCATAAGGTGCTTTTGCACAGTTAACCCTTAAAGTGCTGATTTAAGGTTGAGTCAACAGCTTTCCTCGGGACACTTTGCGCGTCCCGAGGAAAGCTGTTGACCAAGACTACTTTTTGCTTCAGACAAGGCTTGCTGGTATTTAAATGAAAGGTATCTTCATGAGGAATTTGACTCTTTTAACCATTAAATGTTTAATGGTAATGAGAAAGCAACTATAGCAGTGATTAGCACTTTGAGGGTTAAAATGGACACAACAGACATGCGTCTCCCAAAAGGGGGTCTTTCAAAGGACAGGCTGCGGCATTTCCTTGATTATGAAAGGTATTCAAGTAGACATCAGTCTGTCTGCATGCAAATTTGAAATAAATTTCACAGATAAAGATATTCCCACAAGGTTTAAATACTTTTTCAGTTTGAAATAACTCAAAAACTGTTTTACAGTTTCAGAGATAAAGACATTTTCATCATTTAAATAACTCTTCATTTTAAACTACATGAATATCAATAAAACATTTTGAATCCCAAAAGACATGAAACATAAAACATTAGTTGACATGTTTTATAATACTTTATTGTGTTTGTGTGATGAGAAAGTGTCAGTGTTTTAGATTCAGTAATCTTATACTTACTGTTTTTCCAGTTCCAGTCCCTTTAAAAAGAAACACAACAAGGAATTAAAAGCTTTCCTATGGTGAACAATTCTCATTACCTCATACTCAAATTAAATGAACAAAATAATCTTAAATTGTGTACACAATGAGCATGTCTGAAGGTAGCTTGTATTATAATACATGTAATACAGTATAAGAAAAAGATGTTCAACAGCAATGATTTACCATTTTGAAATCACATTTAAAATTCCAAGTCTCTCTCTCTCTCTCTCTCTCTCTCTCTCTCTCTCTCTCTCTCTCTCTCTCTCTCTCTCTCTCTCTCTCTCTCTCTCTCTCTCTCTCTCTCTCTCTCTCTCTCTCTCTCTCTCTCTCTCTCCTCTCTCCTCTCTCTCTCTCTCTCTCTCTCTCTCTCTCTCTCTCTCTCTCTCTCTCTCTCTCTCTCTCTCTCTCTCTCTCTCTCTCTCTCTCTCTCTCAAGTTAAGGCCATAAAGTTGTTACACTCACTTGCTTGTGCTATGACATCCAGGCCATCATATATGAAATCAAATGTCTTGCTTTGTATAGGAAAAAGGTAAGTTACTCCGCGAGCTGAAACAATTATATACACACTGAAGGATCATGTCAAACATTGATCAATGTCATCATAACTGAGTATAACTGATGTCATTCTGTTCTTTTGGACCATGGGAATAAGTTAATCTATGGACACAATCCCTCAAAAAAGTTGCATCATACCATTCTGAAAATTAGAAAATAAAAAGACTTGCTGTGATAAAAGATGCATTTCAGATGGAGGAAGTTACTTGTTTAAATTTTTAATTCCATCACAATAGGCTGTGACATGTGACCACGTATTAACTTTGTGACCTTGACCTGTATTTCAAGGTCATGACCTTATCACCTAAAAGCTATGTTACCAACTATCAAAGCTAATACTTAACAGACCTATTAAAGAGCCTACAGAACAGCATTCCAAATTGCATGAAACACTCATATGGATTGTTATTACTTTATGCGATTAATTTCAACTATTTTGGTGATTATCAATAGAGTTTTCTTAAGCTTTGAAAAGTATGAACCCTCTGAGCCCGAAGCCGGGAAAGTCTGTGCCTTTAAGTGAAAGGACGTCATCTGGGGAACTTTCTCCAATAAGCCAAGCAACATGTCGCCAAGGTAAGATGCTAGTGATGTGAGGGGCAGTGAGAATGAGTTGGATCTTATGTGTTCATGCCAGTTTTCTGGAGAAAAGACTGACCAAAGGAATTCTAATGGTGGTGACAGTGATGAGAATTTTTTGGTAAGGCAGGCTCACCAGATTTCCGATGTACATCCATACTAACAACAGCAACAGGTGCCAGTTTCCACAGATTGGCCAGTTCAAGAAGACAAGTCATGGAGATTGAACAGTTTAAAATGCCAATGATATGGTACTTTTATTTCACACAAAATACTATGAAATTAAAATTTCAGCAGTGATTTTTGCTTTGCAAACTTTGAGTGTAAAGGGCAAACCCCAGCCTACACAAAATGGAACTGCCACAAGGAGTGGGGCTGATTGCTTTGGCAACTTGGCCAAGCAAGAACTGGAGAAGACCACAACACAGAGACAGTTGCGTGACCTTAATGCACTTGGTGCGATAATTGAGTGCATTGCAGCTAACTGGTCAAATCTTGATTCAATCTTTAAACTACCCCCCACCCCCCTCCATTATTGTAGTCATGGTACACCGTGGTCAACAGTTAAAAAAAAAAATCACACCAACTTGTTTGCATAAAGATCATGTCCCATCCCTGCGCTCTGAACTTTGTGTAAATTGCAACAGCTTTGGACAATATTTTGATGATGTGTGACAAGTCTGTAGTGAAATTCTGTAGCCTAGCAATGCTTGTAATCTGGGATTCCCTGACCCTTGACATAACAAGGTAAGTATTGCATAGCAACACATAGTCCCCCCACCAGAAAGTAGATAGCAACGTTGACTGTACTTGTATAAAATTTGTTTATGTACCATAAGAACATACCACAGAACTGAAAGAGCGGATCCTTTTAACCTTGAAAGAGAGTAAAGGTCAGTGATATGCAATCCCATCCAAGCTGTTCAAAAGAAATTTCCACACTCACTGCATTGTTAAGTGTTGTGATGAAAACAAGTGTGGATGGACCGTAATGCTATAGGAAATATGGCTCGCACAAGCTAAAAGTAGCTCTTTGTGTCTAAAGTTATTGAGATAAGATTATGTGTGGATGGACGGTTATGGTACATTGTATAGGAAATATGGCATGGATAAGCTTAAACTTTATGGAGGGCCAAAGGTCAAGGTCACAGTGTGCAAATTTTGGTGTGTAACACATTCCTATCCTATGAAGTATCCATGGACAAAATTTGATAGTTCAGCTGTAGGGGTTATGGTATAGGAAATATAGCCTGGACAGGCTAAAACTTAGTGGGGGGGGGGGGGGGGGGGGGTCAAAAGTCAAGGTCACAGTGACTCAATTCTGGTGTGTGACACACCTGTTTCCTATGAAATGTATATACCACAAATTTGGTTACATGTAGCTGTTGGTTTTATGGTATAAAGGATAAAGTCCTGACAATCTCAATCTTGATGGGTGTCAAGGTCAAGGTCACAGTGACCAAATTTTGATGTGACACCCACCCTTATCCTATAAAATGTCCACACACAGAATTGGGTAGCTGTTAGTGTTATGGTATGCGAAAATATGGCCAGGACAACTGAAAACTTTAAGGGGGGGGGGGGGGGTCAAGGGATACAGTAATCCAATTTTGGTGCACAACACACCTCTGTCCTATGAAGTGTCAACACACAAAATTTGGTAGCTGTAGGTGTTATGGTATAGGAAATGAAGCTCAGACAAGATAAATCTTTAATGGGGGTCAAAGGTCACAGATACTGGAGGGAGTGACCTTTCCCATTCAACTCAAGTTACCTTACTAACCAGAATCAAAATTCTTTTTTTTTTTTATCAACCTTCTGATCTTTTTTCTCGCCAAGATTAAAACTGTACACGTTATTGAAAATAACAAACACTTGCAAAACTAGTAAGCCACACTCTCACCCAGAACAAGTATTTCCATCATATTAAACCTTAAAACATTTCTATGTAAAGTGAAGGATGTTTTCTCAACAAACCAGTGACCTAACATGCGACCATATCTCACTGAGCATCCTCATCAGACATATGCAGATTAAGCTTATTACACCAAAGTCTTACACTGACAACAAAAGACATACCTTGCAATTTGGCTATAGTTTTTTCCGAGATTTTGAAATTAGTGAATGCTCCTTCTTGCTGTAATAAAAAGTCTGTTGCACTCTTTGTGTCAGAGTCTTCATTTTGTTTAAATTTTTTGGCAGTAGAGCCTGTGTCATCCTCGTCTGAAAATCCCTTCCTTTTGTTCTTCCTGGTCTTCTTCTGTCTTGAATTATAGTCATCCATACTCTATATATTACCACAAAGAAAAGACATTCAGGTTAATACCAATCTTTATACAGGTACTTAGGGTCTGCTTCATATGGAAACACCATAACACAAAATAAAACAGGTCAAATATCCTTGTTAACTCAATAGCACGTACCCTAAAGTACCTGGGCTGAAAATCACAATTCAATGATCAACATGATATATATAAACACATGTACTGTTTATCTACTTTGTAATGTTTGTGGTCAAATTAAAAAAAGTAGTAGTGAAAGTTTAAACCATGTTTACTACTTTTCCTTCAGAAATCATTTATAAAAACAGGACTTTTCAATAGAGATTCACCATACATTGCTGATCCAACTGACACATGCCTGAAACACACTGGCATTTGGGGAGACTAATTTCAAATCAAGGGAACTGCGACAGTTCTGTGCTCAACTGTCCTTACATGCACAGACTGTGAATTTCAATTGCAATCCCCACTGAATTGCACAGTAATCAACAGGAATGCATGCATTAACCGACAGGTACCCAATTGAAAAAAATTCTTAAAAATCAGGGATCCAGAGTATCACCACCTTGTGAACAACTTTGTTTAACCCTCCCACAAGCTTCATTTTAAGTTATAGAACATTCTGAGTACAGTAAAGGTTTTGGAGAAAAAACCCAAAATAGCAAAAACACACAAAAACAAAAAAGAAAAAAAAAAGAAAATAAAAGAAAAAAAAAAAGGGGGGGGGGGGGCCCCCACGGGCCTGATGCTCTGCTAGACACCATCACCAAAAAATCATTTCCTGAAATGTTTTCCCTCCACAAACTTGATAAATTATTCAAGGTCATCTATATTACGCAATATCAAACTTCCACATGATACACATTTGTGGTGCATTTGGTATCATTCATCTTCTTGTTTATCAAGATACTAAATTAAATGTCATTTTCTTCCATGCTCAACGACCTTGAAAAACAGGTTAAGGTCACACAATCATTGGGTGATGTGTGATCAAAAAAGTAGGTCACCATACAGAGTTTTAAATGTTCCATTTACTCAAGTGCAATTTTGATCTGGAGGCATGCCCAAACTACCCTACCATTACAAAATCACCTCTTCCAACTTAACAGGTCTGGTGCAATTTTGGCCTGATGACCTCACAAAAATAGGTCAAGGTCATTGATGTTATATAAAATGCTAGCATTGGACATGGTTTCCATATATCCTAAATATTTGGCAAGTCCAATCCAATTACTTTTCAAGATTTAAAAGTACATCTTTCAACACATTTTTGCTCATAATTTCTGTCAAATTATAAATAATGCCACCAGTATCATAAACAACCGAGACTTGGACCTACTCCATAATCCCACAAAATTTCATGAAGATCTATCACACATTAAGGATGCTAGAGCAGTCACAAGATTTTCACATTTTGACCCATATGTTACAAAATATTTCAGGTGGCACCACCAATATCAAACTCAACCCAGATTTCCATACACTTGATAAGTCCTGAAAGTTGTATGGGACTATCTTAAAAAACTGGGGACTGCATCGTGCTTACAAGCAAAAAGTTTACCGATGGACAGACAGACATGAGTGATCGCATAAGCTCTCCGACCTTTGGTCAGCTGGTCAGCAGTACTTAAACCCACTGGAGCTGGACCAACTTGGTAGAGACTCCACCAAGTTTGAAGTGAATGTTGCTGACAATTTGGAGAAGAAATCGCAAGTGTCATTTTTCACTGCAATACCCAAATGACTTGCATAGCAACCAATAGGAATGCATGCATTCACTGATGCATTGAAAAATCTGTTAGAAATTAGGGATCCCGAATATCACCACCAAGTGAGCACCTTCTTTAACCCTTCCACAAGTTACATTCCCACCAAGTTTCAGAACAATCTGTGTGACATTTTGGGACTTGAAAATACAGAAAACATACATAAATTTACAAAAAAAGAATCACAGCACCATCTGTTGGAACAAATTATGGTCTAGGGGTCCCCAGATGTGTCTCTATTGATTTCCAAAAAGTCAGTGGAGCATGACCATTTGAACAAACTTGATAGAGACCCGCCCAAGGAACAATCCGACTAAGGTTGCAGTGAATCTGAAGGACAATTTCAGAGAAATCAAAGCCCGAAATCTGCAGATGGATTACAGGTGACCACAAAAGCACAGCTGACTACTCAGTCAGCTGAGCTAAAAAAGATTACAATTAAAAAAAAAAAATCTGGTACAGACTTTAAGAGTTTAACTGTAAAGCCAACTAAAACATGATTGAAACATGTTGCCAAATCAAATACTTGAATGTAAATGTTTGAAAACTTGTCAAACATATTCCTGAATTTTAAGTAAAATTGTAAGAGTGCCCCACCCCCTTCCAACTAAACACTTGCATGTATGTGTATTTAAGAATTAAAACAATTGATACCATCACCAAAAGGCTGGACTTATTTCAGAGCCACTTCAGTGAAAAATCCTTTCGTTTGATCAAAATGTTGAATCCTGTTTACATGATACTTTTGTACCTGGCTGTGTTCATTAGCACCTGAAGCAGTGTACTGAACAGGCCAACTGACATATCAAAACGAACAAGTATAAACTGAAGACGGTCTGTTTTCAGCACCGATGTGCACTGTTAGCTACGATAGACTTTCCAGTGCTTGTTTTACATTATAAAGCTGCATACAAATCAAGAGAATAAACACATGAACCTTGCATACTGGAGACAATATAAAGGCATTGAATACTCTTAAAATAAAAACTTGTAATGCTGCAGGTGGGTAGGAATGCAAGCAACATGTTATGTCATTTGCTTACATTGTGGGTTTGAGGTTATGGTACGTTTAAAAAAAAAAGTCCCCATCTTTTCAGTGGTGAGTAAGCTCTGTAACACATTTTAATCTGCACAAAAAAGTAATTCCCCCCCCCCCCCCATTCATATAATTATAGTGATAAGATAGGATATGAGTATTTTAACATGATCTTGTCAGTTGATCTTTTAAATTTTTAAAGCAAAAAGCATTGTATGGTCTAATCACTGATGCCAGTGTCATTTTATGATCCTGCACATGCTGTACTAATCTGAATTTTACTTGTACCTATCTATGATGAGGTGGGAAAACAGCACATGCCTATGCAAAATAAATTTGGTAATAACAGTCTCACGTTACCTTGCTCCATCACACTATGACAGGGTATAAATTTTGTCCCAGTTAAACCAACTCCTTTCCGCACAGCTCATCTTAAGGATGGACTGCACCATCAACATACCTTCTTCTTCTTCATATCATGGTAACATTTAATCATAATGGTGACGTGTAATTCAGTGTACAACTCAATTCATCTTGCACCTTTAATAATGTGGAAATGTACATTTTGGCTCTGTGGTACATGCAATTATTAGCCTATCTTTATGTTGTAAGAACATGAACTACAGCAAAAATTATTACAATTTTTATTACTGATATACAAATAAACATAATTAATTGCTGAATGTTGTCATCCCGTAGCAATGGTTACACCTCAGCTTTCTGCAATCTCCCCCCCCCCCCCCGCCAAATTCTGTGGCTACAATTTCTCTGACAAAAAAATTTGTAGTCTAGACATCTAAAATTTAGTGCTTTGCTCCTTGTAAAACACACCATGATTATTGTTTCTATTGTCCACTTTTTGCTTTCACACTTGATAAAACTACTTCACTGACTTTCAAGTTGCTAATTATTTTACTGCTCTGTTTTAACGAATGTACATGTATACAACCCTATGCTGCATCAGCATACTTACCTATTACTAATACTGTATTTTTCAATTTCTGCAGATCAAATGCTGCCTTTGTAAGTTGCATAAGATTGGTATAAATGATTAAGGTGAGAACACATAATTGCAGAAAGCTGGAGGCTTAAAATAGTGAAAATGTATGTATTTTTCAATCATTTCACCTTGGACAAGGAAGAGTCTCTTTCCCAGTAGAGTACTGTTTATTGATACCTGCCATGTTGCATGCCTTTTTGCAAACATCATCTTGCAAAAGCCACCTTTGAAAACGTGCTTGGGAGAAGTCTACTGCATGTATGTTTGTTGTTTTGTGCATGATAAATGCACAAAGATTGTATCAAGTTGGCGTCTATGAAGTGCAGATTTGTGGTAGATACATAAATCAATCTGTCGATGTTGCATTCTGCTGCATTGAGCACGCACATGACAAACATGCAAGGCTGACATTGTATTACATAGACGTTGCGAAATATATGAACATTACAGTTCTAGGGTAGCACTATCCATTTGCCAAATTGCCGGTGGCTCAAAAAGGTGTCGTTCGGTGCACAAAATTATTAACTTGAGCCAGATTGGCTGTGGCTATTTCCTAATTCATTCAACTTTTGAGGCATATATATACCGTACTGGATGCCATAATAGTCTCACCCGCACAAAAGTCGCACCCCCAACTGTGGAGGGGGAAAAAGACACCTCAAGGTATGTGCGGCACAAAAGTCGCACCCCAAAAATTTTTTTAAAAATGGTCTCCCGGATATCACCATGAAGAAGTATAACCAGGCTGCTCATGACAAGGAATGAACAAAAATCTGTGATTTAAAGCTGGTGAATAAAGTTAAAATGAAAATAAATAAACTTAAAAACATCCACCTATGTTGCCTTTTTATTTTGTCTCGGTATGTGAAAAGTGAACTGGAATCTCGCTCCTCACTTTCATGTTGAAACTGTCGTTTTGTGTCAGATTCTCGCTATCAGCGGGTAAATACTATCAATCGGCTACTTAAAAACATTACGAGTTATCAAACTTTGGTATTTGTTTTAAAATTTTGTCATTTAAATTTCTTAAATCTCGCTGCAAAAACACCGTGGATCATCCACATGCGTTTCCATTAGGGTGCCGCCATGACTAATCTCGTTTTCGAGACTCTTGCGAGATTGCATAAACAAGCTTCAGTAAATCATCACGGCTGTGGCATGTGACTAACACATGGCAAACATGCATGCTTTTCTTATGAACACTGATCGAGCGTATTTCCCCAGTTTTTATGTCTTCATATTAAACTATGAACAAGAATACACAGATTATAGTAAGGGTGAGCCTATAGTTATACATTTTATTGCATTATTGAGACTTTTTGATGACGATCACAACTTTTAATCAATCAATTTTCCATGTGAGTATACCGGCAACGTAAACAAACATGGCCGCAGGTCTTTTCCATCCTCAAGAAAGTTCCCCCCCGGCTAAGTCCCCGGGAAATTTAGACTGAATTCGGCATAATAGTCGCGGGTATGGCTTTGAAAAAATTATTTTACCCCTCCAGCTGCGACGATTACGGCGTCCAGTATGGTAGAGAGAGAGAGAGAGAGAGAGAGAGAGAGTATTTACTTTATGGTTTATATTTATTGAGTATAATTTTAAAATTCCCTCATGGTTTTGACTTACATAATCAGCATTTGACTCAAGAAGTTTATGTCACCTAAGCCAAACTGGTTACAGTAGCAAAATTCCTATAGCGTGCTCAGCAGCTGCTGTTCTCAGCAAGTGAGGTAACTGATTTATAAAATACACATTTTTACATTTTATGCCTCTTCCACATTGTGGTGTGGCAGCAACTATGAATAATAAACATGAAAACTAAGGACCACCTTCACAAAGTTACACTGATGTAAACAAAGTGGGCAGGTCTGAGTCAATGCCCTGCGTCGTGATTACCATGCGTTCTCGTACGAACAGTACCTTTCTTTGCCTAACATTGCCAGCTTCAGCCACAAGTGTCAATCAGTTGTTAAAATGCATCATAAGATACGGTAAATTACTTTATTTTCATGTGTTTGAATTTTCACAGTTTTCATATTTTTGACATTTCACTGTAGATTTCATTTCACTATTTCAGACACAATTCCTATTCAAACAATGTTCAAGTACTATTTCACTGTGTTTCTATTTTCACAGTTTTATGCCATTGGAGAAATAAGGGAAAATACACATACAGTGAAATTTAAGCAATTTACAGCACATTTGCACAAATATTTTTGATATAAAACTACCAATGAAGTTTATCTTTCCCATTTCTTCTCCGTACATGTTATGATCTCTCAACAATGGTAGCCACCATCTTGGCAGTTAATATACATGTATATTACAGTGAGACCTCATTAATCCGGACACTATTGTTCTCAAAAATTTGTCCGGATTGTCGCGGTATTCGGACTGTTGAAACTGTCAATCACGAAAGAAATTACTTACACACAATGACAACTATTTATTATTTCAACATGGTAATGCAATGGTCTTTATTAATGAGTTGAATAATGTTCACAGCTCAATTGAACTACATGTGCAAGTCATTATATGGAATTAATGGATTAAGCTGCATGCAGTTCTAAATCGGCAGCACGTGCCAGTCAAAGTTATCACAAGCGGCACACCTTTGATGTGGGCCCAGGCTACTTTGCGGGAGACAAAAAGTGTGTTATGGATCGCTGTTTCAGACTGGTGGACATACGATCATTAATTACATGTGAAACTGACCACAGGTTTTTCAAGGTTTCATTTCCATTGTCATTTTCGCCAACGGGATTTTGCTCAAAATATGTAATCAACATTTGGACAGAGTCTTTAGCTTGAGTCAAAGTTACCGGTGCCGGCGGCTCTGGTTCATCATCAGACTGATCTGACTGAGAACTCCGCCCCTGGGATTGTTCATCCGCGGTTTTCTGAACTAAAGTTAGGATATCATTGTCTGATAATGTTTCTCCGGTCTCCTCACGGGAATCAATGTTCACATAATCATCGACATCCAGGACATCCTCGCCAAAGAACGGCAACTGACACATCAACGCCTGCAAATCATCACGTGCACTGTCTGGGGTATCTAGGTCAAGACTAAGGGAATCCACGGGGTTTCCCCGCAACTGTGGCAAAATGTCCACGTGACGGTAACAGTTTGCAATTGTTTCAGCCCGGACAGAGTCCCAGGCATGGGTAATCATGTGCAAAGCCTGCAAAAGATCGACTTTCTGAGTTTTTTTCAGCTCTACCTGTTCCAAGTAAAATTTAACAAGCTGCTTGCGATAATGGGCTTTGAAACATCGGATGATACCGATGCAAACGAAAAAGAATTTACGCTGGCATCACATACTGTGTATACAAGATGCAGTGCAAGTTACATTGTATCGGAGAGCGACGCTGGCAGGTGTCAGATCAACTCGCGGCTTGTGAATACAAACATCAAAGGCAGCTAAAGTTTGTTTTAATCCGGACTATTGATCAAATTTAACATACTAATTAACCATTATGTTGACAAGAAAGCATGTCCGGATACGGATACTGAAATTCCGGACTAACAATCAATCTTACAATGGGAGAAATTCGTTCCCTAGAAAAAATGTTCGGAAGCTGAGAAATCCGGACAGTTGAGGTCCGGAGTAAAGAGGTCTCACTGTATATGCAAAATCGTGCTTTACCATTGAACACTGACAGTCATATGACGAAGTACAGTGCTCCCTCTTTATACCACCCCTCATTACAAGGCGGTTTCTGATATAACATGGTGGGTACCATGGCTCCCACTGAAATAGTTTTCCCTTGAGTCATATGTTAAAAGTCCCTCTGTTATAAGGCCATTTTGCTGTAACACTGTATAGCTTGTGGACCCCAACACCAACGTTATAAAGAGGGAGCACTGTATGTTCTTGAGAGACAGATTCACACATTAATGTTTGTAGCTTGTAGTTATTAATTTTATTTATCAGTCTATACTGACTTTGTATAAATTTATAGACGTTCGGTACACTGGTCAAAAGAATTTAGAAATCTCTGGTTTTTGGTGTGAACCAAGATATTGGCATTTGAAACAAAATGCAAGCAAAAAATTGGCATGTCACGGTGCTACTTTTGTCGCTAGGTGGCGCTACATGTAAGGACCACAGAAATTTGATAGCAAACATTATATATGTGGGTAAAAGCCAAAAAAAAATAAATTAAGGATGCAAAAATGTTTAAAATAACTCAACATGAGTGTATGCAATGTATATCAAGCCTTTTAATAACAAATATGTAGACAAAACATGCTGGAATATGACTTTAAATTCATCTCGTCTTGCAAAAATGTATAAGTGCTCACATTATTTTTTAAGTTTGAAATAGAAAAAATATTTACAAATCCCTGAGAAATTGTAGGTGGTTTCCAAAATATGCACTGTTCTCATTGATTAACAAAAAAAGATATCATACAGTGCTATTTTTTCCGCAATTGTACAAAGAATTCATGCATGTTGACTTAATTTGTTCTGAGTTCATAGGTACAAGGTATCCATTCATTGTCTAACTTCGATACCATATCAATATACATGTATGTAGGTTAAATAAACGGCAGTACGTCGTTAATTTTATATTCCAGTCATAATATATACTTTCATAGTTTTATTGAGAAGAGGCAAACATTTTAAGATTCTCTCCATAGTGCCATACACCAATGTGGAAAAAGAGGTAAAAATAAGAATATCAAAATTATAGTTGCCTTAATACATTGTCGAATGGTAACACAGGCAGCACATTATCAAATATGCCTGTGCCACCTTTTGATGCTGGGGTATTACTGTGCCCCCCACCCCCACCCCCAGTTGGGATAGCGTTTATCGTACCACATACACAAGAAATGTAAAGTACACTGGCCAAGCCATATCGTTTTTCTGATTCTGTATTTTTTAGGGACATTTTTTTTACATTCCTCGCATGCAAGATTATCGGCTAGTACACTTAGTTCCATTATTCTACGACCTTCGTCCCAGTTATAACTGTCAGTGTTTACATGTGCATGTGGCATTTGGAGGGTGGGCGTGGCACTTTCGACGGTGGCTTGGTCAGCGTTCGCTGATTGTGTACATGCGTTTTGGTCTACCACTGCCGTGTTTCGACGTATTCTGCCTTGTTTTAAAGCATTAAGTCCTTTGTTTTGGCATTTGTTAACAAACTGCCCATTCTTTTTCCTTTTCACTCTTCGAAAACAAGCCATAGTTCGCAAACGGAACTGTGCAAAATAGGAAAAGCGAACAGCAGCTAGTGCAGGTATCGACAAATACCAGCTGTAACTGTACAGAGGCATTGGACCATAAATGGTTGCGCATATCGCGGTGTACCAAACGTCTTTATGTACAAGAAAGCTGGGTTTTTTCAAAGTTGCAATGCATGTACAAAATAACACAAGTTTCTTTGTTGTTTTTTCATGCAGATTTTCTCATTATATCACAAAAATAGATTCAAACAGCTTTGACAGATATTTAACGTGTATTGGGAAATAATGTCAAAAAAATTTATTTGTATACTATGGTTGCAAGTGGACTGGCCTGTTACACTTGCAAACTGCATCAACAAGACCAACCAGACCAGTCAGAATTGGTCCATCCGAGTGGTTTAGTGTCCAATAACATATCTCCATGCCTGCACTGGCAATGTTGGCTTAAATTTTTACTAAATGGAATCCACTGCATTTTATAAAGTATGAGTTTCAGATGTGCCACAAATATACAGTCAAGATCAACTGTTTCATGTGGGTTCTCAGAAGAGAACATTTTAGGCAGGTGGGCTAGGTATGTGTATTTCCTTCAGTTTTCTTTGTATTTTGCACCCATGTAACTTTAAAGCTGCTTTACCAAGAAACACCAAATTTCTTATGGTAAATGGTTACATACAGTTTAATACTCCAGTGAATTTGATAACTTTTGCTACAAAATTATTCAAGATATCAAATGTTACTTTAACATAAAATCTAATGGGAATACATACCGCTAAGCCACAAAAGAATTTTGTGTATTGGGCTGTGTATTCAGCCAAATATACATGCAATAGGCGATATGCATATTTAGTTCCCGCCCAAACTGCATACCTGATTGACTGGTCTTGCTTGGTGAGATATGGCGAGATACGGGTCGGTACCTGTGGGGACAAGGGGGATATTATATTTTGGAAATACAGAATACTTATTAAAGGCATGTGGAAATTTTTCTTATATATGGCTCGGGAAGTACTAGAAGAATACCAGTTTGGCCCTTGTGAACTTAAATTTGTCAAAAAATGCTAATTTTGTGAGAAATGAGCATATGGCCTGCCTGTGACAATTATGAGACCCCCGTGATAGCCAGACATGAAACACATGCTTTGTGGCAGGAAATTAATATGCATACTGACTATTGCTTATTGTGACCTCTTCCACTGTACCTTGGTGGATGTGAGGCTTATCACACATGTAACCAACAGAACATAAAAGTGAAAAAAAAAAAGTTTTGAATCCAAAATGTACACTCATGCTGCCGTAAGTGGGCTCTCAGCATAAACTTGTGACACATCATGAAAAGTATGTGTTTAGGCGACAAATTTTTGACGAACATACAACATAGTTTGGGAAAAGTAGTCACTGCGTGCATACCACCCACTGGACATTTTCTCGTATGATGTAGGGCCAATGATTTTCCGAAACCGAAGTGGAATTGTGCATTTTTTTTCATCTTTAAAATGGAATTTTCTATTTTTTCTTAAATGAATTCTATACAAATATCTAGCAGTGAAATGGAATTTGAAAAATTTTTGCTGGTGAAGCGGAATTCCTCTTTTTTTGAAACAAATAATCATCAGCCCTAATGATGCGGTTACTGTTTGTAAATCTAATCATGCAAATGATGCACCTTGGTGGCAGGTATTAATAAAAGTACTTTTGGGTCTCGCTTCCTGAATTCTCATAGAGTTATTTCTATCTAAAGGGAAAATTAAGTAAAGACACTGAACATGCCTGCTGAAGCAGACATGCAGCCAATTCGCGGTACACAAGTCCCTTGCACAATGATGCATGTTTATCAACAGGTCACATGAGCCCCTATTAAAACTTATATGTACGTACATGTAAAAGCATTTTTGACTGGGATAAGGCTGTTTGTACATAAGCATGTTCTTCATAATTCTTGGCACAACGTAAAATGTGATTGTTCTGGACTGTAAGACATGTGAACTGGTGTACCTTGCTGACGATAAAATTCATATTGCTTACTTATACCTGAACTTGCGAAACAGTACAAACATATGCAACAGCCTTTTTATACATCCATCTGATGCACTGACTGCGACAGTACTACAGGTGAAAAGCTTTTGTTACATGTATATGATACATACACAATATGCTGCACATGGTTTAAAAAAAAAGTCCCTTCATATAAAAACATGAAATATGAATATACCTCATTTGATTTTTTTGTTCCATTCGGTCCTGCAACCCAAACATCAGAATTGAATTTCAACACTGCAAAGCCATGGTGCTCTCAGTATCCATGGAATGACTGACTTTTATGTGAATACATTCAAAGTGGGTGCATCTGGCATTACTTAGGCTGTTTTTTCATCTGTGCCACCAGGCTGACATTGAAACCACAGCAACTGGTTGCTTGCCTCCATCATTTCCTTTATCCCTGGCCATGACACAGGTCTATCCTATTGTACTCAGTTAACAATAAAATTATCTTCTTAGTAGCTAATTTGATATGAAAGATGGCGAATCACACTTCACTTCACTCTGGTTTTATGTCCACTAAAATTCACCATCCTCATCAACGCAAAAAGAAAGGAGAGAAAACAACACAGTGACAATACATGCCTACATCACTTGACTGGGAAACAATGTCCAACATTGTATACTTACAGCTTCAATGTAATATGAAAATTTGTATGAAAAAATATATTTATGTCAGCAGTTTACAAACAAGTCTTTCTCTCAATCTTTACTGACCAGCTAAATCCATAACCATACTATTTTACCCTATATCACCATTATTCCACATGATTTTTAGTCAGACCTCACCATGTTTATTAGATTTATTTAGCAGCACTAAAACACTTTTTGATGCTAGTCACTTGGACAGTGAAATAACACCACTTATCAGTCTAAACATTTTTTACCTGTGAATTAAGTTACTTTTGCAGAACTGCCAACTTTTCATGTAGACTGTCACAGTCACGTGGGATAAAATAATCATGATAATTGGCACTGACTATATATTACCATCACGTGCATTGTTACTGCCACATAATAATTCTTTAAAAAGCCATTACCATACAAATATTACTTGTTTTGTTAACCCTTGCCCTTGAATTGAAACTAAGTCAACAACTTTCCTTGGCACAGGTTGGAGACTATGCCTTTCCCCTTGAATTGAGATTTAGTCAACAGTTCTCCTTGGCATGGGTTGGGCCCTAAGTGCTAAACCCATGCCAAGGAAAGTTGTTGATCTACCACGTGTTATCTTGATAGGTCTTATCTACAATTCTCATTCAAAGTTTTTCATATTATTGAAATCAATCAAAAACATTGAAGCAAGCAACATCTGAGCACTTGCCGGTTTTGTAAGGAGGAGAGGAGGGTTAAGCTGTTGAAACATAAACATTGTTCTTTGGAGCTCCCTGAGTGAAATATTTAGTGACAGTGCTTTACAGATGGTGGCTGTTTCTTTTCTCTTTAGGTGGATAGGTGCATTGTCAATAATTGCATCAGTTTGTTTTTCTTTCTTTTTTATTTTTTTGGTGGAAGCACAGTAAACCTATTGCAGAAAGGAGACTGTCCAGTGTCTCCTGCATATTTGTCATTCTGCACCACTATCACAGTCTCACAGTGGCCACAACAATCAACAGTATGTTTTTGAATTGTACGTAAAATTCTTTTTGCAAGTACATGTATTCCACATCAGCAATCCTGCAGAAAGTTTCAAACATTAGACAAGAATCATCTGATCACACACAGGACACTTCATGCCACCCATAACCCTCCCCATGGACTGGCATTATGTCCATTGTTCACTTACACATGGGCTTACAAGTCCTATTTGTTATGGGCAATGTGTCTTCCAGTTTCAAGACAGTGCTGCTTTTCATCCATCACACGGCATTTCACTCTCCATTTTGTAAACAGCAAAATTGAGCTTGAAACAAATCACCTTTTTGTGTCCTTAATCCCCAAATTGCTCTCTCATGGATGTCAGGCTGACACTCAACAGACCTCAAGTATATGTGCCGAACTGGCCACGTTCTTGTCTGACGTCAGTACTCAGAGGACAACAGTTTGATCTTGTGTACACCTTGACTCTCCGTGTCAGTTTTAGCACATCTCTTGATCAGAGAGTCAGAGCTAAAAAACACATAAAATCTACATTGCCTGTTAAAGTTTTGGTTGCTTAAGCTTT
This sequence comes from Hermodice carunculata, assembly GCA_964020975.1. Classification (NCBI taxonomy): domain Eukaryota; kingdom Metazoa; phylum Annelida; class Polychaeta; order Eunicida; family Amphinomidae; genus Hermodice; species Hermodice carunculata. The sequence goes on from OZ026613.1 coordinate 62,221,077, forward strand.
CATTATGCAGATGTCCAAGATCTTCACATGAGCTGCAAATCCCATAGTTAGTGCTTTTTTTTTTTTCTCTCAAAGAATCTGGATGTACTGCTTTTCATTAAGCAATTTGTACTCAGCTAAATATGCTCTTTCAGTCCTGGGTATTAATCAAGGACAAATATATCATGTAAAAACTGCACCACTCCACCATCTCTTTTTTTTTTTTGGCATTATACCAAGAATAAGTGCATGTAACTGCTGATTTTCCTCCTTGGCCTAGTAAGATGTATGTCACTCACTCTTTCTCTCTATTCAGACATGAATAAAGATCTTTTTGGCATTTTATTTCTAAAATTTATCATATGACAATTTTGATGCACAAATGTAACAAAATTGATTTACATGTATATTTGTTATCTTTGGTAACACACATGCTACCTCATGAAAATATCTTCAATCCAAAGATCATGTCTTCCTGAATCCACATTTCAAATCTTTACAAGGTTTTAATAATTAAGTATGGAGGCTTCAATCATTTATGACACTTCAATTCTTTTTACAACAACTTATTAATATGAAGTAACTATTAGCATTTCCAACTTGCTTAATTTCTCACTTTCCCAAAAGACAAAATGACATTTGATTAAAATTTAGACGGCATTTAAAAGACCAGCAAACTCTATATAAATGTAGTTATTTGCCCATGTTTGCATTTAGCATATATCATTTGGTGCTTTTAACATTCCTCTATGCCTAGGGTGCACTTCAATGCATGATATGAACTTGGCCCCCTAAAAATCAGTTATCTCGTATGAATGCTAAAGACTGCTAACATCCAAACTGCTACAATTTTGAGCTGTCTGATGATACCATTATCAAATTCCACTTCCTTGTATAAAATGCTGTCTTGCACAAATACTATGATAATAACCACTTTGTCCCAGCCATGCATTGCAAAAGTTTTTTTTTATGATATTTATAATGATATTAACTGTTTGCATGTTTATGATCAATGAGACAATGTCTTTATTATGTTGCGCACCAACCATGATCTTCAAATATTTGTTGAGACATTAGAGATCCAGTTGCATGATCATAATCATACATGTACATGTTATTTGAACATACAATTTTTTTTATTTTGACTTTGTGTTTGAAGAAGCATATTGGTCAAACACATCTAGGAATAATTCAGGTCCTGAATGACCCTAGGGAAGTTTTGAACAATAAACCAACTTCATTTGCATTTGTTAGCCATGCCTCTATTATGATGAGAGCATATTAGCAGGTCATGCTACCTAACCACCCAGAAATAATGCTTCAGATACCAAACAAATGGCATCTCTACATATTCCAGGTTCCCTGCAGGTTTTGAAAATAGCGAATAACTTCTCTTAAGCTTTTTGCCTTCTCAAGTTGTTATTTCTCTAAACAGAGAAAAACATCTGCCCCTTCTCAATAACATGAATCTGCCATCCTTCCAGCAAAGTTCCTTGCTGTGGGTTACAGGGCAACACAGGGCATGTGTTAATATGAATACATCCTAAATATTGTAGACTGCTCCTGTCTCATCAGATTTAAGTGATCTATAAGGCCACAGTTTTTTAATTGAATGTTTCACAGATTTTTTTAGCCAATTTTGTTAGGGGAGGGGGAAAAATAAAAATAAAAGAGAAAAACTCCGGGTTTTTTTTTTTTTAATGTCTCGCAGGTTGCAAGATTTAGAAAATGGTAAACAACTGGAGGCCGACTCGACTCAGGATCTAATTTTTGATGCATAGTGACAGCTAATATATTAATTTCTAAACAAAATGGACAATTTTACTCCCACAGCAAACATTGAAAAGATTTTATGGATTTTTTATTTTTGGTCGTGAATGAAAATGTAAGTATCGGCGGCGGGGAGAAAAAAAAAAAGACCGTTTGATTTTTTTTTCCAGCGGAACATGCAAAAATGTCGGCGGATCCGTGAAACATTAAATAAAAACACCGTGGCCTAAGTGACAGGCAAGTATTGTTGGACCCTGTGGAGATTGAGTCAATGGCTTTCCTTGGCACACTCTGGGCACAGCATCTAGCCATCCACCAGGCATTTCACTGCTGTACCCATTTGCACTGTTCATTCTCTTCTTCTACATTATCTCATTCTCAACAATTAAAATTTAGTTATGATCATGAATTAAGATTTTTAATTTAAGTTATTAACTGTTGAAACATGAAAAACTAGAACAGACTGATTTTCCAACAGAAAATCAAATGTCTCCCGGTGGAACACTTACGTCTCTGAATAAACCACAGGTGATTTCAAATTACAAATGACCAAGTTTGCTTGAAAATTACAATCCTATTTTAGCTCTCACCTAGATACATTACTCTAGCAATTTTCATCAAGTTCTTCAAGACTTATTGCACGGAAACCAATTTCACATAAATGACCCTGTGACCTTGAAAATTAGGTCATGGTCATCCAAATACAATCCCAACCTTGGTCTTACCTAGATACATAATCCTACCAAGTTTCATCAAATTCCATCCTGTTCTTCATGACTAATCAAACGGACACCAATTTCACATAAGTGACCCTGTGACCTTGAGAATTCGCTCAAGGTCACCCAAATACAATCCCAACCTAGGTCTTGCCAAGATACATAATCCTACCAAGTTTCATCAAATTCCATCAAGTTCTTCAAGACTTATTGCATGGAAACCAATTTCACATAAGTGACCTTGTGACCTTGAGAATTTGCTCCAGGTCACCCAAATACAATCCCAACCTAGGTCTTGCAAAGATACATAATCCTAGCAAGTTTCATCAAATTCCATCAAGTTCTTCAAGACTTATTGCACAGAAACCAATTTCACATAAATGACGCTGTGACCTTGACAATTTGCTCAAGGTTATCCAAATACAATCCCAACCTAGGTCTTGCCAAGATACATAATCCTACCAAGTTTCATCAAATTCCATCAAGTTCTTCATGACTTATCGAACGGAAACCAATTTCACACAAGTGACCCTGTGACCTTGAGAATTCGCTCAAGGTCATCCAAATACAATCAGAACCTAGGTCTTGCCAAGATACATAATCCTACCAAGTTTCATCAAATTCCATCAAGTTCTTCATGACTTATCGAACGGAAACCAATTTCACATAAGTGACCCTGTGACCTTGAGAATTTGCTCAAGGTCATCCAAATACAATCCCAACCTAGGTCTTGCCAAGATACATAATCCTACCAAGTTTCATCAAATTCCATCAAGTTCTTCATGACTTATCGAGCGGAAACCAATTTCACATAAGTGACCCTGTGACCTTGAGAATTTGCTCAAGGTCATCCAAATACAATCCCAACCTAGGTCTTGCCAAAATACATAATCCTACCAAGTTTCATCAAATTCCATCCTGTTCTTCATGACTTATCGAGCGGAAACCAATTTCACATAAGTGACCCTGTGACCTTGAGAATTTGCTCAAGGTCATCCAAATACAATCCCAACCTAGGTCTTGCCAAGATACATAATCCTACCAAGTTTCATCAAATTCCATCCTGTTCTTCATGACTTATCGAGCGGAAACCAATTTCACATAAGTGACCCTGTGACCTTGAGAATTAGGTCAAGGTCACCCAAATACAATCCCAACCTAGGTCTTGCCTAGATACATACTCCTACCAAGTTTCATCAAATTCTGTCAAGTCCTTCAAGACTTATCGCACGGAAACCAAGTGTTGAAGAACATGAACAACAACAACAACAACAACAACAACAACAACAACAAGAAGAAGAAGAAGAAGCGGAAGAAACGGGCACTAAAACAATATGTCCCCCGGCTTCCACCGGGAGACATAACTAATTTAACTAAAGGTTCCAAACATTATTAGTTAGCCAAATTACACCTTTTTGAGCCACTGGCTACTTGGCTACATGGATCAGTCGCACACAGTGCATCTCCAGGAAAGCTTTTGACTTATTGCTTGTGACTTTCTTCATGTACAAAATTAAAAAAGAAGAGGCAGACAAAATTTATGACACTGGCCCATTTCTGGTCATTTTCAATGGGAAAAAGTTGCCTTTGAATAGGCGTTGGTATTAGGTTGGCCAGGGCTACATGTATATCCATCTCTGATCACCAGTGTGCAAATAGTCTGGACCATGGTTACTACAATGATAGTTCACTTGTAACTTCTCTGTTCCACTTGGCACTTTAACTTCAATGGTATATGACAACTGAGCAGTGAGCTCCACAAACTGTCTGACAAAAATTAAATGGCAAATCATCACGACAGTGCTGCCAAGTCAGGGTGCAAAACTCCTTATGCTCCTACTGTGCGGGAAAAGTGAGATCCTTTTGAAAACGAGTGACTTTCAAATTCCACTTGTCCTATGGACAAGTGCATTAATTGGCAAAATTCACAATGTAAAAGGCTCCGAAACATGTTGAATAGTTAGCCGCTGAAGACCCTTTAATTTATTTGGGCTAATACAGCCTATGTCAAAATTTTACAGAGGAATGTGTGCAATATAAACAATAGTACTTCTATGTATACAAGTTAGACAGGGACACCTAAGCTTATGGAGAGTAAAGAGTTCGGACTGCGGAATAGGGTAATGGTTACTAGGAAGTGGTTTTGGACAAAAAGACACAAATACAATATGTTAAATTTCAAAGTTTGTTGGCATTACAGACACATAAACTCATTGTATGACATAATGATTTCCATCAAAACATGCTCTTTCAAACCATAACCTCTCGGCACAAACGGTATAGCGTATATATCAAGTGTTTGATACTATAAGGAATTGTCAGTGTTGGTCAAGGAAGACCCATTATGCATGTTGCTGTTGCACGAGCTATAGATGTCGTGTTGCAACAATGTGAGGGGAGAGTAAGTGATTCTCTATATATTGTTGAGAACTGTTATTATTAAGTAGTTGTTGGGATTTTTTTTGCATTTCCTGCAAGATTTTTAACAGAATCCTTTCAAAATTGTATCATGGATAGTTACTAGTAAGTTGCCTAGGAGACAGGTTCTGAATGTGCAAGCTAATTTATTATTTTTAAAATGGTTGCTTAACAGCATGGAGGTAATAAAAGTAACCAGCTAAGCTTGTACATGTCGTGCTTGAAGGGGGAATGCATATTGTGGGAAGTCTGCAAGGTAGTCAGTAAATTTAGTGTAAATTGAAATTTCTCAACTTCTGTTGGTTTAAACATATTTTATTGGCAAAAAACAATAGCAGATATGCATATTAATTTCCTGCCACAACTGCATACCTGATTGCCTAGTCTCACTTTGCTAGATATGGTCGGTATACGTTGGGACAAGAGGGATATTAATATTTCGGAAATAAAGAACATTTATTGAAGGCAAATGGAAATTTTTCTTTTTACATAGCTCAGGAAATACTAGATGAATGCCAGTTTGGCATTTGTGAACTTAAATTTCTCAAAAAAGCACTGACTTTGTGAGAAATGAACATATGGCCCTGTCTGTGACAGTGGTGTGATGAGCAAGTCCGTGATCGCCTGGCGTCAAACCCATGCTTTGTGGCAGGAAATTAATATGCATACAGCGTATTGGCCAACAGGCTCACCTGCCTACTATATAAGGGCCACTCAACTTCTGTTGCATACCATCATGCTAGTTGCCCAGGACACAAACCCATATATCGAACTGGGAATGGCACCTCTATCCAGAATAGTTTTGAAGACATGGAAGACATTTATTAGAATTAAACTGCCTGTAAATTTGCGTAATTTTGAATATATTATATTATTCTAAAACCAAGGACAAATTTCAATAATAGGGCTATGGCCATGCAACACCTTGCATTTTATTTCTAACTATAGCCATGTGCGAGAAAAGCTGTGGGCAAGATGAAGATAGAAAGAAACAAAGAAATAAATAAAGAATTTTGAGTGAAAAGAATGTCTGTGTTTGCACACTGACAAAAAAAATATAGATGGAGCAATAACTTGGCAATTATTACATGCAAACATAGATTACCATTTGTGCTATGTTCAAACTATTTTGCTGTCATCACCATCACAGAGGCTGGGTGTCAATGATAGAAATATGAAGTAATCAGCACAATGATGTGTGGCTTACTTCATACCAAACTAAAAAGCAGGAGGGGACAGGAGAATAAACCTTCTTCCGCATCTGAATATTTGGGGTACGTTCCTTTCCACCAACAATATCTGCAGTCCAGCCTACATGAAAACTGACCATGGCTTTTTGAAGGTAGGGGTTGCCTTATTAAGTAACTGCAGCAGAAAACTGCAAAAAGCAGTAAATTTGAAGTTAAAAGTTCTCCACGATTTACCATCAGTGGTCATACTTTTTATAATATAAATTTTAATCATGTATTATAAGATGAATATTTTGTACATAACTGAAATGCATGAAAATTGGAGAGAAAAAAATATAAGCCATCTTATGGGTCACAATTAACCCCAAAATGCAAGCCCATAAAATAATGGCCTTTATCATGTTCAAGGGCCAGGTGTTATGACTGCAGCAGAAAACTACACAAAACAACATCACCCACCCCATTTATCATTTGTATTCATCCTTATACATTACAGCAGTTGAATCATGAATCTAAAAGGTGAATGTTCTGTCAGAAAGTAAAAGAAAGTTATAAGAAAAGGTTATGTTATATCATATATCCTTGGCATGAAAACCTTGATTTAATGTCTCCTTTCAAAGCTGTATCTTTCATGGCAAAATTCAAATCAATGTAAGTTAATGGCATCAAATTTGGTAAGCACATCATCTGATGTGATACCACATTCTTTTTGGAGACTTAATTTGCACGATCCAAAATCAAATCTTAATTTTTCATCTTTACCTGTCATGTGAGACCAGAGGTCTTTAAGAACCACTTTTTGTGGCAGTTAAGATGGTCTCTCACTGCACAGTCTACTGTACAACAGAATGTACTTTTGTATCAACTGCGGTCAGTCAGCAAAGACTGACTGCAAACTGGACTGAACTATGTACATTAAGTTCCAGCAACCATTATTTTTGTTACTTTCCATACCTCACACAATTTAAAAACCCTCATCAATGCAGTAAATCTGTATGATGTACACAACTAGAGAAAGAAAGGTCAGCAGACAGTGATCAGCAAAAGTTCACCCCTTGTGTTTACTGGGAAACAAAAGAATGAAGAGGTCACAGTGGCTGGCCATTCACATTTTGTATATTTCTGGCTAGACCACAAATGTCAATTATACCATTGCATCAGATGCAAGGTGGCAGACTTTGAATACCTGCACTGGTCCAGCATAATGATTTAAAGCCCTAACATATCTTGCATCATTAATTTTGTGTAGCAAATTCTTCTTTGCCTGCACTCTAACATTTCCACCTGTGGTCACGGTGGCCTGGTGTATCGGTACCTAACCAGGTGAGAAGTTCCAGTGTTGACAAAGTTCTGGCTTGCTGTGTACATGTAAGTGCAACATTGGAACTGTTTTTCATGAACTTGAAAATAAACATTATGTACAAAAAAAAAAACAACATTATGTACAAAAAAAAAAAAAAAAAAAAGACATAAACGATAACAACAAAACAGACACAATTACAATTCAGGTCAATCAGAAGCAGTTGGCCTGAGTGTCTTTTTCTCTTGTTTCGCATGTTTCTGTATACACTGTATTTTTTGATGTGCTGCCAATGTAGCACAGAATTCATCACTTCTTACACAAAAGTCAGAATTTGAATGACAGCTTCAACTTTCCCTGATACAAGAAATAAATTTTAAACCCTACGTTTTTGCACAGTTATCCTGTATACTGACACAATTTTTGAAGTAACTCAATATGAGTAGTTTTGAGAAATCAGATGCATTCCATGCACATCAGCATGAGACAAGAGTATATATCTGGCAAGATTAGCTGTTGTTTAGCCAATTAGAACAGACCATCAACTGATTGTTTTGATCCAATTACAGATCACAAAATTTCTGCTGATTCCCATCACCAGTTTACATTGGTGATTATGGTGATATATATGTACCTCAAGGCTATATAAATGTTCTTTAATCTCATATGACATTCAATTTTGTTCAAGTTGTGGAGTTAAAAGGCCTTAACATTCAAGCAAGCCATGTGAGCCTCCAGGTCAGAGCTTAGGGCAGCCACAGGTCATTGGAAACATGAAGTGACCTTTCCCCATGGATCCATTTAATATTTAGTTGGCAACCATTACTTAACTTTCCCTTGTTAGTAAATTTGTTATTTTAATGAAAAATAATCTTGCAGAAGCTTCAACATACTTATTTCAAATACCCAAGGGAAAATCTTTTTCAAAACATGTTCCGTAGTGGTTTTTAGTTTGGCCAGTTATTTTCTCTTCTCAGATCCATGCATCCAAGCAAATTCACAAAAAAAGCATGGGACTACGCTACCTGCAGTTGGTAGCAGCCCATCAACATCCCCAGACACTTCTGTATTTCTTGTTAAAACTTGGGACTTATGAAACTTACATGTCATACATACGGGAGTGGTAGCTAATCAACATTTATTGCCAACAACCTGTTACCGAATTAGGGGTCAAACTGTGACTGAGCATGCTCAGTTGAGATTGTTATTCATCTTATTGTGCCTGACTAGCAATTTTTCAGGACAAGTAATTTTGTTTGTTTGTTTTCTTAAACTCTATGAAAATCAACTACGTACTTGTCACAAATTGCTCAAAAAGCTCTTCTAGAACCAATACCGAAAATCCTAGTCAAGTGAGGGTTACCACGAACACTTCTGCAGATATGCCTCACTGCCTATGAGCTGGGTGTAATTTGAAAATAATGACTTGTATGTTCAGTGACAGCAGACAAAGCTTCAAAGCTGCATCAGTATTTAAAGTTTACTGTTGTGCAAGGAAGGTAAGACACTACGACTCTGGGAATTAAGTGCTGAAGCTTGATTTATGACCAGACTACAAGTATCATTGGTGGAGACAGACTCAAGCTACTTGCCTCCAAAGCCAGGGTGTGAAAATCCCTATGATCCTATTGTCTGGGACAAGTGAAATCCTTTCAAAAAACAAGCAACATTCAAATTTCACTTGTCCTACGGACAAGCGTTTTTTGGTAAAGTTCACAATATGTTAAATTTCAAAGTTTGTTGACATAACAAACACATAAACTCACTGTACGACATGATGATTTCCATTAAAACATACTCTTTCAAACCAAAACTTAGGTACACTTCATCAGCATTTAGGGAGGACAAGCGAAAATTTTGTGTCACTTGTCCTGCAGGCTAGTAATTTCAAACAATTATTCTTGTCCTGAAAGCAGACCACGCTTTGTATTATCTGCAATATAGTTCTGCCCTTATTATGCATTGCTTATAATTTCAAGTTGTGGTTTTGTTATGTATGATTTCTCCATATGGAGGCTCATAAATTATTATTTTTATTATTATTTCTTCTACCTAAGTGGATTAGAGACATATGGAGATTGCTTTGTTCACCAGGCAATCAAGCTACATTGCCACAAAGTGTGCAGTTCAGGGCTAGTCAAAAATAGACACACACAAAAAATAAAAAATAAAATCACAGCACCGCCTTGTATTTTCTCAAAAGCTGTCACAAAATTTAATGTCTAGAATCAAATATACTTGTGTGAGAACAGGTATGTTTACTGACAGAGATGAATATATTTCAAGGAATACTACTTTATTAACATGGATGTAAAATCTATAGAGGTATTAAAACAAACTACTTTCAGCATTACTTTCTTGTGCTAAAATGTGACTGGACTAGTGTTTCTCATTGAAAAAGGGGACATTTTCCATCACCTCAAATATGATGTCAGATGGGGTGGGGGTGGGATAGAGGGCTTACAACCTCAAGTCTTATCTTTTGAAACTTGCTTCCACAGTACGACTCACTCAAGAGTCTGCGACACAACCAGAAATTTTAAAAGAGCACAGACTAGGACCTGCTGAACGTCCTCTTCAGTGTTTGCATGCAGAAACTATACACTACACCTGTAACGTATTATCCCATCCACTGATTTCTTCATCTCTATTGGTTTCTATCCCATCTCTATTAACTTAATCATTAATGTCACCTTTTCAGTTTCTCAGTCTCCTTTTTACCATGTCGGTGACATAAGCCTATGATGCTTAAGTTTTTGGTATATTTTAAACCGACAATAAATAAATAAGTATTGTACTGGTCAAGAGTTTCTGCATGGCTGGTTCATAATGGAATTACCAATGGTATCATCTTGAATTATCGCCCAAGTCTTTGTTTTGTTTTACATTTTTATATAATTACAACGTAGTGACGCCTTTTGTCACTGTATATTTCTTCTACAACATATGTTCCGTAATCTTCGTACAAATTTTCCTAAGTTTCCGACTCGAAGATACATGTATGTACATATTTGTGTGACACCCTCACCATCTAGCTGTTGTCACGCCATTTTCCAAATGAACACATGAAAAACTCACCTCTTCGGTTTCGGGGGATTTTGTCTTTTTATCCTTGCGTTTCTTTTTGTCTACTTCATCTGCAATAAGTTTCATTATATTCTACAGGTCTTTCTTGATTCTACTGTTGTGTTTCCGACAGTCTCAGTATCTTGTAAAACGCATTTATCTGGTTTTGCTGAGAGACTTCCCCGGCGTCCTCCTTTCACCGACATAAACCTATACCACGTGTGTAGCTCTCCACAGGTCATGATCCAGGAAATGACCCGACGGTGCTTACCACGCACCCGTGCGGACAAAATTTAAAATTCCCGAAAAGAAGTCTCTCTCTCTCTCTCTCTCTCTCTCTCTCTCTCTCTCTCTCTCTCTCTCTCTCTCTCTCTCTCTCTCTCTCGTATTGTGATTTGAATAAATGCACATTAAGAGACAATGTACAACATGGTGAATGCAACTCTACAGCCTATATAAATCAGGATTCAGAATATGTTATCATTATCTTTTAAGTGTATAATGCTATAGAAGCAGGAAGTAATCAGAAAAATTTGCTTCTGATCAAACCTGTCTGTGTTCCTTGGAAATTAATGAAATTTAAAATGTTTTAAAGTTGTATTTGAAAATAATCAAATGTACCATGATCACAATGTTTTGAATTGAAATTGCCCTTTCATCTTTGGTTAAAAGTGGTGAATATTAAAATCTTCTAATTGTGTCTTAATTAACAAATTTTCAAATTTTGCAACTTTGATTTTAATTTCCTTCTACACACCTATCCCACAAACCAATCAATTGAAGTTGCTATTGACACATCTGTCTACAATACATTTTAATATATCGATATTCAACATTTAAAGCATGGAAGTATGCCTAATTTGAACTTATTGAAATTTTAAATCTTTCACTTTCATTTCATTGGATGCACCTGTTGCCCAAACCTAAAAACTGAAGTTACATTGACACCTTAACTTGTAAAATTTTGAATGAAAGCTATGTGACCAAATCAGCAATCATGCCCAGAAGGCAAAATATTATTGTTAATTGTTAATTGAACATTGACTTTATTGAATACTGGGGGGGGGGGGGTATTTCAAATTCTAAGTATTGAATATTTTCAGAGAGAAGTGTAATTCCAAAAAGCTATGTAAACAAATCAGCAATCATGCCCAGAAGGCAAAATATTATTGTTAATTGAATATTGACTTTATTGAATACTGGGGGGTATTTCAAATTCTAGGAATTGAATATTTTCAGAGAGAAGTGTAATTCCAACTCCTACTGGTACACACATGCAGAACTGTGCATCTAATGAAGAATATAAACATGTGTCATTTTAAATCAGGCTAATAAGAGACATTTTACATTAAAAAACTTGAATATCATCAAAAGTTAAGACTCAGATATACACACAATTCCACTGTTTACTAATACAGTGAGACCGCTCTGACAGCACCCCAGGGACAGGTGAAAAATGCCCACAGTAGGGAGCTGGCCATTCCGGAGAGAGTAA